>KN362725.1:0-10939 GCA_000785685.1 Uromyces viciae-fabae | reverse complement strand
AAAAATTAAAAATAAATAAATAAAAAATAATATTTCTGACTAATTTTTTTTTTTTTTGACTTTTTTGATTTTTGATTTTCTTAATTTTTTTCTTAATCTTCATTTTTCCTGTTCTTCTTCTTCATTAAACTACTGATTATCTTCCAAAGGTAATGTCTTAATTTTCTTTTTTTTTAACAACCTGAACGATCATTTCTGACTAATTTTTTTTTTTTTTTTACTTTTTTGATTTTTGATTTTCTTAATCTTATCTTTTTTCTTAATCTTCATTTTTCCTGTTCTTCTTCTTCATTAAACTACTGATTATCTTCCAAAGGTAATGTCTTAATTTTCTTCTGACTAATTGTTTTTTTTTACTTTTTTGATTTTTTTTTTCTTAATCATTTTCTTAATATTTTTCTTAATCTTTATTTTTTCTTCATTATAATCCTGGTAATCTTCTCAAGGTAATGTCTTGATTTTTTTCTTTTTTAATAACCCAAAGGATCATTTCTGACTAATTGTTTTTTTTTACTTTTTTGATTTTTTTTTTCTTAATCATTTTCTTAATATTTTTCTTAATCTTTATTTTTTCTTCATTATAATCCTGGTAATCTTCTCAAGGTAATGTCTTGATTTTTTTCTTTTTTAATAACCCAAAGGATCATTTCTGACTAATTGTTTTTTTTTACTTTTTTGATTTTTTTTTTCTTAATATTTTTCTTAATATTTTTCTTAATCTTTATTTTTTCTTCATTATAATCCTGGTAATCTTCTCAAGGTAATGTCTTAATTTTTTTTTTTTTTAATAACCTGAACGATCATTTCTGACTAATTGTTTTTTTTTTACTTTTTTGATTTTTTTTTTTCTTAATCTTTTATTTTTTCTTTATTTTTCTTCATTATATTCTTGGTAATCTTCTAAAGGTAATGTCACATTTATTTTCTTTTTTAATAACCTGAACAATCATTTCTGACTAATAATTTATTGTTTTTACTTTTTTAATTTACTTTTTCTTAATCTTTATTTTTTCCTTGCTTTTTTGTTCATTGAATTACTGATCATATTATCAAGGTAATGTCTTTTTTCTTCCCTTTTTTAAAAAGCTAAATGATTATTTCTGACTTTTTTTATTGATCTACTTATTTATCTTCATTTTTTTCATTTTATTTCTATCTTTATAATCTTTTTTTTCTTCATTGAATTCCTGGTAATCTTCCAAAGGTAATGTTTTTTTTGTCTCTTTCAAAAACCTGAACAACCAATTTCTGACTTTTTATTTTATCTTTTTTATCTTTTCTCTTATCCTTTTGCTTACTCTTCCAAACTGCTTTGGAATAAAATCTTTATTTTTTTCTAATTTTTTATTTTATTTTATTAATTTGTTTTTTATTGTTTTTTTATTTTATTTTATTTTATTACTTGTTTCTTATTGGTATATTTTTTTATTTTTTTACTTTGTTTCTTATTGTTTTAATTTTTTAATTTAATTTAATTTTTTAATTTTTTATTTTTTATTTTTTATTTTTTTTATTTTTAATTTTTTAATTTTTTATTATTATTTATTTTATTTATTTATCTTTTATTTTTTTTATTTTTTTATTTTTTTTGAAATTAATTTTTTAATTTTTTATTAAAATTATTTATTATTATTATTTTTTTATTTCGGAGAAACCAGCAGCCGACGTGTTGGTGAAACCGCGCGGGCTGCACGTCGAGCAAAATCGACGGTGTGGATGGCCGCGCGGGATGGAAGACATTCGTATACGGGGTTGGGGAGCCAACCTGTTCTACCAATGTCTTCCCGACCTGATTCTAACCGTCGGTGAAGGCGCGCGTGAAACAAGGTAGTCTCCGCGTCGGACACTACGTGGCCCGCGGGTGGAATTAGTGCCGCTGTGTACAGGGTCCCCTGCCACAGTGTTGTTGTATACAACAGCGGGGGGCCAAAATGTTGTATACTCCATTGGGGACCCCTCATAATATCGTATACAACACCCTCCAGTGTCTTATCCAATACAAGAGAGGGGGTCCCCAATGTTGCATACAACAATTTGGCCCCCCGTTGTTGTATACAATAAATTCACAACATGTTGTTGTAGATTTAGTGTTGGCCTTTTTTTATCAGAAAACTGATGGAACAAAGTAACCAATTAAATCAATTATGTTGAGATAACATTGAAAACTGAAGAATAAATAAATAAATAAATATTACTCCCATCTTTAACTTTATGATCTTTGAAAGATCCAGAGGTATCCGCAGAGAATAAACTGTATATTGTTGACACAGCATTATCCTCATTTTCTTCTTGATCACTTCCTTCTTCCCACTTGAATTTCTTCTTGATTTTGTTGTTGTCTTCAGATACTGATAATATTATTTTTGAGAAAGTTCTACCAGACCTATTTTTTATTTGATCTTCATAATTTTTATCAGGCTCACCATCTGTCTCAGTCCTAGAAAGTATTTATGCAGAGCTAAATACTTATTATCAATCTTCAGGGATTGGTCCCATCCCCGCAGAACAACCCCAGTGCACCTGTGTAAAGAACCAACATAAAATAATAGATGTCAAAATAACAGAACAGGTGAGATATCAGAAACAGGTGCAAAATAGCAGGGATCACAAAAGTATGTGCAGGGGCAAGTGTGCAGCAAGGTCAAAATTTCCAAGTAATTAAATGTGCAACAAAACAGGAATTTTATTTTTCATGGAGTTTTGAGAATGAACAAGAAAAACAGGTAGAGAAAACAAAAGAAATCCCTTGGAGGAAATACAATTTTGGATGAAAGGTATTTATACAAAAGATATTCAATATTTACAATTATAACAAGATTATCCAAAACAACTGACCATCCTTAGAGACTATGAGAAAAGGATTTTTTATTCATTTTATACATAAAATTGATTAAGATGAGACAGAGATTTTATTTTTATTTTGTTTTTTTAAAAAAAGAAAAATATTTTATAAATTTATCAAAAGGAAAAGAATTTTTTTTTTTCCCAGTGTTTACAACCTGCTTTTGAGCGCCCGGGTGCTAATTTACCTCCCTTCGTGCCATGCTATAATGTGGGAATGCAGAATGGTGGCTGTGGACTTGGAGGGGTGCTTGATGTTGAAACTTGTACATATTTGCCCGCGGGGATTGCGGAGCTTGCTGCGCCCAGGCTGTCACCGGTGTCGTAAGGCCCCCGTTGCCCCATGTTTCGGGTGTCGCTGTCGCCCCCCGGAAATCAATTAAAATTATGAGTGTGCACTTCAGTCACCACACAACCCAGTTGAGCTTAAAACGAAGACAAACAACGAATGAAGTGCAGTACAACACTTCATACTAGAGAATTAAAAAAATCCCAACCCCCCCCCCCCCCCCTGCTGCACCCGGAGGGCCGGACTCGATTCCAAATAAATAAATACACCACGTCAAGTTTTATTTCATATTCTCATCTACCTCATATTTATCTACTCCACTGATCTAAAACAAACTACATAATCTCACCTTGAACGTTTAGATCTTTTACTAATCCTCTATTCAATCATCTTTATTATTCGGTCTACCCTCTCTGGTTGATCACCTGGTTTTTTCCTGTTCCTTCTCCTCTTCAATCCTTGCTTTCTATTTTGGTACTTCAATCGATTGCTGTTTTTCAATTTTTGTCTTCTGTTCGCCACAAGCTGTCCGCTGTTTAATAGGAAATCCCCATCCAAAAATTCCCCTGCAAGTACTTATCAAAAATACTTTTCCTTATTTTATTTACAATTGTGCTATCGATTGTCACGCGCTCGCGACTCCTTCTCCTCAACTTCCCTCCCCTTGCTTTAGCTGACTCTCAGCCCCCTGCAGTGCTTTCTGCCTTGCACCCATCCTTTCTTCCCTTTCCATCATTCGGCTTTTTTTTTATTCCTCCATACAAGCTCAGTCCTTGATCCAATCTCACAGCGTCTCGCAGCTCGCTGAGGCTCGCCTCAATCGTCGATTTTCACACTACACATCTGAACCATTTTCAATTGAACACCCTAGGCTCTCTGTCCTCGCCCTCGCACACAATCTCTCAGCTCGGTCGGTGTCTTTTTTTTCACTCAGTACCTTTTCTTTTTTGGTCGCCCATGTAAACTGACTTCGGTCCTGACCAAACAACCACACGCCTCGTCTTCACTACAGCGAATACTAGGCAAAGCTGTAGCCCCATTATCCAGATTCAGAGGCTTCCTCACCCCACTTGACCCCACTCGGTCCTGTCAACCAGCCTCGCAACCAACTGTGCCTCAACCAGCCATCTCCGAGTCAATCCTTTATCTTGATCTTACATATATATTTCCACCTTTTTTTATTTTGCCTTCATTCACCAATTGCCTTCCGCAAACTCTGCTCGTTGACATTCTCCTGGTCACCATTTCCACACTTTCCGTACTTTAATAATAATAAATTAATCAATAGGTCACAAATTCCTTCCTTTGTAGCTGTTCTCTTCCTGTAGTCTGGTCCTCACCTTCACCCTGACTTTGCCATCTTCTCACTCTTCTTTCGCCACCAATTATTCATCTTCAACAATTTGAACCTGTCCAGGCTTTTCCCCTTTCATCCTTAACACTCGTTCTATTTCTATTACATCTTATCTGATCAATCCTTTTCTTACCTACGTTTCTTTGTGACTTTTTTGTCTCACCTCCGCGTGTCACTCATCTGCAACTTGACTTCTCAACCCAGTCATAGAATGTCGACTCAACTGTATTACTCCATTGCCAACCCAAACCAACGCTCCTCCAGCGCCATGCCTTACTCTGACAATCCTGGCTTTCTTCCCGTGTCTCACCGTCGCTCCCCTCCGCATCAAGGTTTTGGTGCCGGCGGCATCAACATGTATAATCAGCAGCAAATTCAATCCGCTTTGTATCAGCAGCAGCAAATTGAGTTTGCTCAGCAACAGGCACAGTTAGAAATTCATCTTCAGCTCGAACAAATGAGACTACAAAACTTGGCGTCAGTATATACAATACTCCATTATTTGCATTTTTCCGCCGAACACAAGCAGATACTGATTTCCTTCCTTTGATCAACGTAGCCTCCAAGAACAGATCATGATTGGTCAAGCTCAAGCGCATCAAGCTCATGCCCAATCTCAAGCCGAGCAGCAACTTCACAACGCCTATTATTCTCACAAACAGCCCAACTCTGCCCGGATGACTTTTACCCAAGGTCAAGGCGGCATGCTCGCCGAACGTGCCATTGCTCGACGTCAGCAAGCTGAAGCTGACGCCCTTTATGCTCAATGGCACCCCAATGTCGAAGAAGAAGATAATGTCCTTCGCCAGCTAGCCCATGCTCACCAGTATCAGTTCACTCCCCCGGCTGTAGTTGTCTCTAAGCCCGACGAAGCGTTTCCTCTTTTGGCTGCCGAGGATGCCGACTTTCCCAAGGCACCCACCCAATCCAAAACAAGCAATGAGTCGGTTTTTGAGTCTCGCAGTCCTTCCTTATCTGACAGCAAACCCGCCTCCACCAATCCGACGGAGCTTGGATACTCCCCAGTAGCGTCCACCAAAAAGAAGTTCTCTGATGTGGTCAAATCTTCAGTGTCTAGTCCCCCGTCTCATTCCAACTTAGCTCTGGCGGCGAAGCTCAATCCTTTTTCGTCGGTGTTCGTCCCCGGCTCCAACAGTGGATCCGATCACGAAGGGGTCAACTCGGCTGCTGGTTCCCAGCCTTCTTCACCTACAAAGGTGGCCCCCCTCAATGAGCTTCAGGCTGAGCCTGATACAGCTCCAGGTGTTTATCGTGCCCCAAGATCTAAGTCTCCACCTACCGCGAAGGCACATCTCGCTCCTGCTTCAGTCAATTCTACTGCCCAACCCGTTGCGGGTGCTTTCCCCATTCGTCAACCCCGCGGCCCGGCAGCTGAAGCCGAACTCACCAATCAGAACTTCGCTTCCCGTATCAGAAAGCGAGCCATCAAGGCTCTTGGAACTCGCCCATCCAATTGTTCTAGCCCTGTCTCAGCGGCTTCTCCTGCTAATTATCAATACTTTCAGCAACAGCAAATGTTGGAAGCCCTAATGATGCAACAGCAACAGCAGCATGCTTTGGCTCTCGCTGGCTACATCGAGTCCGATAATGGCTTTCTTCCTACGATGGTACCTTCAGGTGGCATCGCTCATCTGATGGCCACTGCTAGAGCTCGTGAGGAGCGTTTTGGGTATTGAGAGCTAGCTTCTCATTGCTCACTCTGCTTGTTCAGAACTCATTCCTGGATGAGGGTCTCAACTCTGATACGGCTGCCAGTTAGCCCTTTCAACGATTTCTTATCTAAACCATAATCTAATAAATAACTTGCAAACCTATCTAAATCGCTTGATTCCAACCTACGACAATACAATTGTCTCAACCTATAGCCCATCATACTTGTTTCTATTTTGGTTTAATCCGCCGAGACATTGAATCAACAATAATTGACGTTGACTGTTTCATCCAGTAGAAGTCATTTCAATGATCCACTTTGTCGCAAAATGATATGTCAGCTCACAAATGCAATCCAGATCAATTGAACTGAATAACGAATCAGCTGGTTTTAGATAACACGAGCATGAAATTTCTAAAAAAAAAAATAGCAAAATAATAAATTATGACACGTAGACGCCAGATGAGGGTTCACCTGGCCTATGCCTGCTACTCGTACATACACTGATTTACATACACTGATTTTTCTATGTCAATATTACTGATTTACTTGATTTCATCATCTTTCCTCCTTTTGTATTGGATGCATTATTTTCTAAATACAATTTTTTGTGTCAAGGGACTCTTTTCTCTAAATGATTGTGAAGCAGAATAAATAAAATAATAATATCAAAGAAAAGGAGCAAACCAGCCTCCTCAGACCATCCGCATCGATTGGTCAAATCGCGCGGGTTAGGGGACTTCAGCCCTCCTTAACCCGGAAGCCAAACACATTGGGTCCGGGTTAAGCCGGGCTAAAGTAGCGAGAAATCAGCAATCAGGGCCAGTGTTGTCAGATTTAGCAACACTTAGGCTGCGCTTGGCACCGCCATAATGTACATAGCGGCATAAGTGAAACTGTAGTAATGTCGCAGTGAGAATTTGCATTATGTGTTTGGCTTATCATCATAATCTAAAACCAAATTGGCAATAACACACATCTATTTGGCAGGTCATCACAAAATTCCCCCACCAATTTTCAACATGCCAACTATTCCAAATCATCAAGAAACCATTCCAAATCATCAAGATCTGGAAGAAATAGAACTCAATACACAACTCTCCATGATGAAGATAATGAAACTGAAGAAATAATCATACTAACCATACTGTTGAGACAGAGGAAGGAATGTGAAAATAATTTGAGAAGATAATAAAACAACTTGTCTTAAATAAGTGTCAGCCAGTAACAATCCATGAGCAGGAAAGGTCATCCAATTATCCCTTAAAGCATCTCCATTTGAAAGTTTGAGTCTATCAATTACCTTTTCTCTTGATTCATCCCACCAAATTTGTTGAATTATTTTTTGTTGAGAGTGGAAAACAGAGTTGGAAAGGAATTCTGCCAGCATTTCCTCTCTAATATGAAAATGGAAAAATATTATAGAAAATAATGAAACAAAAAGAAAAAATTAATTGAAAGAGAAATAAAAATTTTGCTTACAAGTTCCACATCTATTTCAGTATATACTTTTCCCACATCCAATAAAAACCTGTCCTCTTCATCAGTTTCATCCTCTTGCTCTTCTGGCTCTTCAGATTCATCTGATTCAGTGCTCTAAAAAAGATGGAAAAATAAACATCAAAAAAAGAAAAAATCCAAAGAGAAAATGAAAAAGAAAATATTAGTAAAATTTAACAACCTATAAATCTGGTTTCTTAAAAAAAAAAATCAACAATTCCCTTAAGGTTCAATTGAAGAAACCAGATTTATATGTATAGGTTGTTAAATCGGTGGTGAGCTAGACCACCCCACATTGGTGGGCAGGTATATAAATCTGGTGCCTAATAAACACACAACAGCCTATTTTATGGACCAATTTTGTGTTCACTCTTGAGACAGGTGGTTCAACCGAGTTTTTACAGCTCCCTGTTCCATAAGCGTAACACACCAAATACTTCTTCCTTCATGGTGATAAACATTACCATGCTTTTTTCCCAACTGTTTTCGGCAATACACGGTCAGTCTCACCTTATGTATTATTAGTTTATCAATAAATATTTTATCCCTTCAACAATATCACTGGAGGTGTCAGGCTTCAAATGGTTTCACCCTCCATCCCACCCAACCATAACACGAATTCCAATTCTACACAATTTTCAGGTTCCATCTCATGGAGACTGTTTCCATTGGCACATACTACCACATTCTGCCCCAAATCCGATCACTCAAATTTCTCACACGGAAACAAATGGATAGACTATTGTTAAGTCTGTATTCATCCAGAAATTAGTTTGTGCAGGCATCTCATTCTCTCCCTGCATAGTTCAAAATTAATGATAAATATGATTTTTCAAGCGCGCAAACGGATGGGTTGTCAGGCAGGCAAAAACTGGAAACCAGGTGGGATTCTCAGACAGGTAAATTGTTTCCAACTAACTGGCCAAAACCATCCCTGTGGAAGTTCTTCTTTTACTAGCAGAAACAATGATGGAACGTGGCATGCTTGGTTAGAGGGTTTGTTATGGTTTTTCTTTATTGGATAGATCACTCCAACTTGTTCCACGGGTAAGCACTCAATCATATTTTTTTTTTAGCTAAAACAGTACCCATCAAACATAAATATACAACATGAAAAGAAACGTACTGACTTAAGCTTACCCAATAACATTACTCTACATCAATTATTTCATGAATATCCCCAACAAATTACAACAATCTCATCTTCTACTCATCAACTCATCTTACTCATCCTAAGTAAAACCCCAACTACACTTATATCTCCTGAAAATTCTGATGACAAAACACTCAGCTTGCTTGGTTTAAATAATTCTCATAAGATCCTTTAAATTACAACAAAATTATCTGAAATTGAATAATCAAAGCAAATCAATCAAATTGAAAAAGGAAAACAAGCTGCTAGAGAAGAATCTTTATTAAAAAAACAATTAAAGTTAGAGATATAAGTAAAGAAAATATAAATATGCCAAAAGTTCAAGATATAAATTTCATAAAAGTAAAATTGATGAAGATAAAAATTTACCACACTATAGAAAAAGATTAAATTTATTAAAATTAATTTCAAACGATTCTGGAATAAAAAAACAATTGCTTCATCTTAATTTAATGGTTATACATTTAGGAGAACTTCTCAGCCTCAAATACTCCTTTCAAAACAGCCACCGCCCACAAAACATCCTGACCAGTTTCCCACAATGCCCTAGTTCAGATTAAGTAGTCAACAAACCCACCACCACCTGTTTATTCAAAATCCAGCTCTTGGAATCTGGATCTCTTGCCTGGATATTACGGTTGAAAATTTTTTTCAAGATGACCATCTTATTTAATTAGTTTCACAATAACAAGTTTAATGATTTTATTGGTTAACTTCTTAAAATTATGCTCAAGTAGAAGGAATTTCCCTAATTTAAATCAAAATAAATCGACATTAAATAATTTATTATCTATTCTTAAATGCGGTTATAGCTTAATTTGGTTTTCTGGTTTGATTAATAATTCTTGTGGATGTATTGTATGGAGGTGTGTTGAATATACTCTTTAATGTTAGAATCTGATATTGATCAATCTACTCTTTGCTTTTACTCTTCATTTTTGATAATACATTGTGGAATTATGAATCAATTTCTTGTGATTATTGTTGTGGATTCAAACTGTTACCTTTGTAGCAAACGATCAATACATAAAGAATGATAAACATTTGTGTTTTTTTTTGTCCTTGAGTCTTCTATGGTTTAATTCATTGTTTTTTTAAGTTTCCTTGGTATCATATCCCAATTGATTGTTCATGAGAAAGTTTGACACTGACATTTTTTCTTTTTTTTTCCCTTGAAGCATGTGGAAAACTAGACGTGAATGTATTACTCTTATTACCTTTAACTGCAAACACTATTCTTTCCTAAAATCCTCTTCGATTCCAGTATATGATTGAAGTGCCTCTCTTACTTGACTTCAGGTGGCAGAAATCTGATGCAGATGCACATTGGAAGTTATTCTCTCCAGTAGGTCTTTTCTAATGACTTTGGACTCATTTTTGTTGTCAGCATCAGTCTTGCATAAATCAAGTTTCATTCCCATGATTTTGATCTCATCCCGTTCTACTTTAATAATCAGTTTGTTTCCCAAAAGATCTCACAACTCAGCTACATCACTGACTTTCTCGAATTCATCAAATCACTTTTTTTTTTAAAGAAAACCAGGTCTTGAATCAACTATTAATGGCTCAAACTTTATTCCAGACTGGAGGAAAAGGGTTGTGAAAACTTCCACACTTTCACACAAAAGAAAAATTCCGCACTTAAATACAAGTTTCAAGAGTTAATGGAATGGACATCGCTATTTTAAAACAAATATGATATCAATTTTCAGAACATTTTTGAAATTACATCACAATCAATTTCTACATGATCAATAATATCCATAATCAAAAATAATTAAAACAAGAAGATAAATTTTACAAAAAGAATAATCAAATCTCATATCTATTAAAATTATTATAAAAAATTACATTGATTATTCCAGTTAGTCCTGTGATTAAAACTAGCCCTTCAAAGAGTTGATGAGTCCAGAACAGTTCGTCCAATGAAAGAAAAACTTTGTTATGTTTTTGTGAGTAACAAATTCTTAATCATTCATTGAGTTTCTCCTCTTCTGATTAAATTGAAACCCTGCCTTCTCCTTGCCACCTAAAAAAAAAAAAATGACATAGTTATTGTTGAAATTTCAGTCATTCCGCACTCAAGCTCCAGTCTCATTGTGTGTCATGTAGTTACAATCATAGCCCTGG
>JNCO01007262.1:0-12260 GCA_000785685.1 Uromyces viciae-fabae | reverse complement strand
TTGGCTCTCCTTTGGCGGTTTTATCAGCTTGGACCTTTCTTGCAACATGAACTTGCAAAAAATTCAATCATGTCACTCCTGTAGACATTTTCCTATTTTAGTTCAACTCGCGCGAACTTCCCTTCCATTCAAAATCCAACAATCAACTCGCGTTATCCTGCTTCTTCACACTTCATCAATTCAATCCAAAAAAAAAAAAAAATCTACATCAACTAGCTCGCGCGACTAACTATTTGATATAAATATCTTCAGCTCATCAACTCGCACAATCAAAACTTGTATTAAAATTCAAACAATCGATTGAAATTCAAACTTCTGTTTGAATACATCTAGATCATCTACCAGGCGCGACTTAGTTTAGTCAACTTCTCTTCATCTCGCGCCACTTAAAACAATTCTGATTGAAATAACTTCGCCCATATGATATATCTCATGCAACAAATTTATCAAAGATTGCACAATCAATAAACACTTGAATTAAACAAAATAAATCAGAATAATAAAACAAAGAAAATAAATAATAATAATAATAATAAAAAAAGAAACTCATCAACTTATATTCTATTGCTTCATCTGTCATCCATTCATTCAATTAAACCAAATCATCCAACACAAAATCAATTCAGAAGAAAAAAAAAAAAAAAAATTAAAACAAACACAAATAAAATTAACAATCAACTCAAATTTCTCAACTTCAAGTTCTTTGATTCAAGAGGCAAGGTGGGGTGTTGGAATTTCATTGATTTTCCTCCTGAATCAAAAATAAATCATTAAAAAATTATTATGCACATCTTTCCATCTTAATTAAATTAATTAAATGTTTGTATAAAATATTCTTAAAATTAAAATAAATCTAAGTAAGTCTGAATGTTAGTTGGTATGTTAGTCTGAAAATATTATCTGTTGAGATCAACAAGTAGTCAATGAACCAGTTTGATTTAACTCTCTGTTTAATAATTTCCTGTTCTTCTTACTATTCTACTTTTTGTTCATTACTATTTTGGTTTATTTATTTTGAATCTTATTTGTGGAATTAACACCCCCATAGTCTGTATGTTAGAATCTTGTTGTTTGGTCTTGTTCATAAATATCAGTCTGGGCTATCTCATGTTTTCTTCATTCTTGGATTCTTTTTTCATTTCATTATTTCATTTTTTATCTCTAGTTGTGAACCACATTAGGCCCCTCAAATACCTGTCAGGGGTCTATTTTGTTTTTCCTCTCCATTTAAACTTAGTCTTAGAGTAATTAAAAAACGTTGACTCTTCATTTTCTTTTACTCTGTTGCCCTGAGTCAGTCCAAGTGATCCTCACTTGTCCCTTCCTTAATTCCATTCTTCTGAATATACCATTATTCAAAATATTAAACTATAAAAAATCTTTATAAAAAATAAAATATTTCATAAAATTTCAGCCATAATTTTAACAATTTTGCCGGCAAACTCATACGACAAGTCATTTAGACAATGGGATAGGAATTGATAATTCAGTTAGGTCATCATTATGGACCAATGCTGATGATGATGGAAGTGTCAGAGAAAAGAAGAGAGAAAATTATAATTTGGCCCCCCCATTACAAACCCTACTCTCAGAAATGAATGGTTTGTATCCCAAGGTAGCTTGGTCAAAAAATGTTTCAGATGTGTCTTTTTTTCATGCTAACTAACTTTTGCCTCATGCTAACTGACTTTTGTTTCATGAACTAATTGGCTTGACATTCTGGGATACAGAATAATTGGACTTGGGCACACCTGAATCCACTCGGTGTTTTTTTTAAGATACATGATTTCTTTTGTCTAGCTATGCAAATTTCTTCTCCTTGAATGAAATGTTTCAAGTGGAAATATAAATAGCACTGTTCTGATCAATTCATCAACTTAGAAATGTCTCTTCTTTCTCTGAGCTGAGTGATTGATTAACCAAAAGCAGAAAATGGTAGATGTAATCAAATATTATCAAAAATAAGATAAAAAAATATATATATACCTTCCATAATTGTGGTGCTTTATCAGAATGACCCACCTCTAAAAAATTTCTGATTCCCCAGCAAAATGACACGCTACAAACGCTAAAATCAGTGTTAGCGCCGCTAATTGTAGCTGTAGCCCAGCGACTGACCACTAAAAGCCGCTACATCTTAGCAATTGCAATTTGAAAAAATTTCCCTCATGAAATATTAGCGTTAGCGGTAGCGGTCACCCGCTAAATTAACATGTAGCTTAGCGGCCACGTTACCGCTACGCTACACGCTAAAAGCGCTAACTGTAATGCAATAGTTTGGGTGTTGGTCAGAGAGCTTCCACAAGGAGGCCCAAATGAGGCTCTTGTGAAATTAGAGAGCCACACAGGGTAAATTGGAGAGACATTGGAGAGTCATCATGGGGAAATTCAGGGGAGCTTCAGGGGAAGTCCAGGCAGACACCATGGTCATCTGATGTCTCTGGACCTCTGGGGACACTATTATCCCTGGTGTCGGACTGGGAGAGCCGCCCCGACATTTTACCCGACATGACCCGTTGGGTAATTTCCAAAAAAGCCAGCCCGATAATCCCCCGCAGGTGCGAAGGCTCTTCGGGGTGCGCTAGTTTCGCCATACACGGGGATCATTTGTCTCGATATAATTTTTATCCACATGAATAAAGTCCGTGGGGACCTCGATAGCTGCAAGAATTCGTGGAGTTGGTCAATTTTATTATATGGGTGTGTCAAACTTTGAGCACTAACTCTTCAAAGTCGATTCCTTCCGGAATAAAGAACATAACAGGAGGAAAGGTATTCCAAACGTTACGCACAGCGGGGTGCATGTGCTGTGGATATACATGCACCAACAAATAATCTGATTCAGTGGAATGTCAGTGGGCAAATACGATGCAGTCACTGTGAAGTCGTATAGCTTCACCAGTCACTCCACCACTGACTCACACTGATTTGAATGGGCTTTGCGATTCATACCGCAGGGATTTGCTGTGAATTTAGTTGCAATTGAATAACGCTAGATAGCTGCATAAAATTCACTCATTGTGATATATCTGGATTTTCTTGGTGAAAATTATATTCTCCTGGCTTAGATTCCATTGAGCATCAGTCACAGCAAGATATCTGACAGATGAGATGCAGAAGAGGCATCTTTCCCATAGAACCGCTGGTCAGTTGCTTGTGATACATGGGGCAAGGGAGCTCTCCTCCGGGGCTTATTTTTGTTTTACCATAAATAGGACGAGTGACTTGGATGGACTTGATCAGCACTCATTCCTCGTCCAACAAAAGTTTCACTTTTAAGATTACATAAAGGAAAAAAATAGAACAACAATGAAGCAAGTCTATCTAGCTCTTGTCGCTCAATGCATCTTGGCTTTCGGCACCGGCGCATTTGCACGCAATTTCGTCATTGAAAACAACTGTCCATTCACTATTTGTTGAGTATAAATTTTCATTATCGCAAAATTCATGATAAATGTTTAGAGTAAATTATGATAATATTAATTGGATTCTCTCAAATTCATCATTGGATGAATTCAGGGCCAGCTTACTTTACCAATCCGGATTCTCCCAGTAAGTTTCTTTGATGTTTTAAAACTTTTTGAATAATGATGCCCAGATGACCTGTTTATTTACACCTTTCAATATATTTATTCTTGATCAAAAAAGCTAAAATCACAAGTCAAGTCGCTGGTTGGGAAGCTCGCAGTAAGACTAAGAAGAGCTTCCAAGTTCCCGATCGCTGGGCTGGAAGATTCTGGGGAAGAAGGGACTGTAATTTCTCGAGATCCGGGCCTAGTTCCTGTCTTGTGGGTAAAATTGCGCTTGAGCCTTGGATTACAAAAAATATATTTTGAGGGCATTTGCGTATGCTTATGTAAGAAATTTTTTCGCGCATCTATCAAGACTGGAGGCTGTAACGGAGGATTCATCTGTGATGGCAGAACTGGGTCAGGCGTTCGTGAGTGATGAGCTTAATAAATCTCCGAGCACTATAGGCTAGGGTAACACCGGCACTAACTCCGAGTTGAGTTCAATTTCCTAACCTGTATCCATGTATGCAGCACCAGCAACTTTAGCGGAGTTCAAGTTGAATGGAGATGGTGGAAAAGATTATTACGACATCTCCAACGTAGATGGTAGTAACTTGCCAGCGCGTATTACCAACAACAAGCGATGTCCCGTCCCGTCCTGCTTGGCTGACTTGAATGCAAAATGTCCGGACAATCGAATGAAGGTTAAAGATGCACGAGGAAACACCATTGGTTGTCTTTCAGCTTGTCAGGTTTGTCAACACAACTCAAATTATAACAAATTACATATGTTGCTCAAATTTCTTCGAGTCTGGTTCATTTTACAGGCTAACTTGGATGGTAATCATGCAAACTCAGCCAACTGTTGCACTGGAAGTCACGATAAGGCGCAAACCTGCCCCAAGCAAAGGGTACAATTCTACGATTATTTCAAAGGGTAAGATTCTTCTTGTGATTTTCCCCGCTTATTGCAAAATGGAAATGATTTTATATTCATTCCTTTGTTTATTGTTTTAAACCTACAGAAGATGCCCGGACGCGTATGCTTACGCATATGATGTAAGTAACGAATCTCTAGATACATCTTAGGAGAAAAGTGACTATTAAAAATAATCCAGAAACTGAAAAAGAGGGTTTCCACTGCGCTTTATTTTTGTTTCTTTTTCTTCGTCTTCTTTTGTTGAAATCGTTGAAAAACAAAAAACAGGAAAGTAGTCAAAGCGCTTTATGGACCTGTAGCCAACCAGCAGATGTAAGTGAAATTAGGTTTGGGTTTATTGTGGAATTTCCCCGAAACTTACAATATGTATATAATTTTATGATGATTTAGTACACGGTCACGTTTTGCCCATAATCATGATATTTCATTTGAGTTGGTTTCATATATAGTATCCCAACTAGGTTTCCAAAAAGAACGGTTATTGACAAGTGGATTTTTAAAATGTTTGAATTAAGAAACAAACAATTAAAAAATAAAAACATGAAAAAAAAAAAAAAAAACTTGTTTCTCTTTGATCTCTCTTCTTAAACTCTTGCTTGAAAGAAATATCTCTCAACAAAAATGATAAATGAGTTTTTGTAAAAGTAGATATATATGTGTGGAATAAATTGAAAGATGAATTAGTTTTAAATTTTATTGGTGTTCCAATCTTAGCATGTTGCATGCATGGTACAATGTAATTATCCTATTTAAACATGAGCTCATTCATTTTAATTTTTAAATGATGAAAGTGATTTTCATTAAATTAATTTCGTTAATTAAGTTTTGCTTATCTAAGCAGGCAGAGGTGCTAATTAATTTAAATTAAATATTTTTTAAAAAAAATAAAAAAAATCAAAAATCAAAAATAAAAGGATGAGTTTAACTGTTACGAATTAAGTTTTGCTTATCTAAGCAGGCAGAGGTGCTAATTAATTTAAATTAAATATTTTTTAAAAAAAATAAAAAATAATAAAAAATAAAAAAATAAAAGGATGAGTTTGACTGTTACTTGAAAGTGATTTTCATTAAATTAATTTCGTTAATTAAGTTTTGCTTATCTAAGCAGGCAGAGGTGCTAATTAATTTAAATTAAATATTTTTTAAAAAAAATAAAAAAAATCAAAAATCAAAAATAAAAGGATGAGTTTAACTGTTACGGAGAAAGTAGACGACTCAAAGTCTGGTTGGGAAATGTGGGTAGCAGACGAAAGCTTAATGAGAACCGAGTACAATGACAATAACGATAGCAATCACAACAACAACGATAACAATAATAAAAAAAACGATAACAAGAACAATACCAAGAACAGCAAAACTATCAACTTCAATAATTCGTTCAACTGCTCACCAAGCCTAAATAGCAAGTCATATACAGTCACCCCTTGGACTGACAACTCCAGTGCTATGAACCACATCAACGATAATAATACTTCACCCTCTCAGGAAGGATCACTCACTGGAATCGGATCTTCTTCAAACTACAAACCAAATAACTTACAGCCTCCATCTCCCTCTCCTTCTCAATCACAACAGAAACAATCAAAACAAGGTATTATCTATCACTCATTCATTCATATTTTATAATTAACACTCAATACTGACGGCTACTACGCCAGAAAAACCTCCTCTCCCTAGGATTCCCTCCACTCAACAGCTGTCCCCCAAACCTCCACAGTCTCCTCCATCCATCAATACCCTCGGCCTCGCATCTTCTCAACACTTGGATTCTCGTAATAATCCTAATGCACCACATTCACGCCCACCTGCACCACACCGTGTTCGCAAACCTTATGCTCATGCCTATGAACTGTATGGTCGTCATGTCACTCGAGTACAACCTCCTTCCGCCAATCCTCGACCTCAGAATGGCCCTTACCCAAGTATCACTTCACCTCTTCCTCCTCCAGATAACAAATCTCTCCAGTCACCACCATTTTGTCCACAAGCTCCAGTACCAGAAGTTTGTCTAGAATGCATGATGAGAGATCGTGACATGACTGGTGTGGATGTTCTAGGCCCTGGAGTTTGGACTAGAGAGAGTGACGCTGATTTTGAAGAGGCGTTGCTGGCCGAGTCTACTACAGATGAAAGAGATACACATCATGATTCAGACCATCAGTCTTCCAACCACCAAGCTAATAGTGATTATTTCAACCAGGAAACTCTGTCCACTCAAAATATATCCAAACCCAAGCTCGAACCATCAAACTCTACCGATTTGCTCCCTCAACCACGTTTCCGTCATAACAGAAAGCGAATTGGCAAGGGGCAACGACTTACTACGTCTGCCTTGAAGGCTTGGACCCAGATGGTATGTGCGCATTTAAAAAAAAACATCTCCCTAACTTTTCACTCAGGCGCTTTCGTTTCATACCCAGAACCCACCTGCTACTGCTCATCGTTGGCGAACTTTACAACAATTCCTCCGAGAACAACGTCACTATCTCGACCTCGAGCGACAAGCCAAGCAATCAGTCGAACTCGAAAACAGAAAAACAGAAGAATTGATTCGCTCCAACACAGATAGTTTTATTCACTCCTCAAACTCACTACGCACATCAACCGATGTACCATCTCCTCCCACTGATTATCATTTTCTTCGTACTGCTCCTACACTTGCCAAAATTGGATATAGAGCCTCTAGTGCAACTCTCCTGACCAAGGGAATGGTACTCGAGAAGTTAGACGTCTCAAAGGATGAAAAAGAGGCAAACAAGCAACGGACTAATACAAACAAACTTCGTTCATCCTGTTAGCTCTTCTTTTCTTTTCCTTCCTTTTTTTCTGATGGAAACAAACTCATTTCGGTAAAATCTTCGTCATAAAACAACTTGCTTTCTTTCCTTGATAGCGTCAAGCAAAAGAATTTCATCATCTTCAGTCGCTCCTCGGCCCCGAAACTCCAAGTCGCCAAGATCTGGCACGATGAACGTACACTCGCTCAGCTTGAGTACTGAGCTGCTAGCCCAAGTTGACAATCAACCTCCAAGCTGCGCTACACCTCAACCCTTGTCATCTAGTCGAGCTCCTTCTCCTACCCGGTTTGAAAGTATGAGACCATTTTCAACCTGGGCCCGGGCTCGGCGAAGCGGTTCCAATTCTGTACTTTCGTTTGCGCCCTCTGGCTCACTAGTTGATATGCATGTTGGTCTCTCTCATGATCGCCACAATCTCGGTTCATTACCAGGTCCTCATGGGCCGATCCCCCGAAATCGATCGATGCTTAATTTCCATCATTCTGGAGGATTTCCAGTCGGATCTCAATACACTCATAAACCATCCCTGTTTTCTTTGACTTCAAGTCCTACAACCTCCCGTTTCAATAGTATTGGTGATGCCCAAGGTGCTAGTCAAAAAAAAGAAAAGAGAAAACTCCGGAATACCTTGAAAGGGTTGTGGAACAGGCTTGGTATACATCGACAACGGTCATGTTCTATCGATCAGATTGGTTCGCCGGCTCCATTGGGTACTATTCCTGTAAGAAACCGAGGGAATGTTACAATTGATCCAGATGATGAACCACTTGCACCGCCACCACCCCTTTCTTCATTGGCGCGTGAGGAGCAAAATCATCGTAGGACTCGATCTACCCTATCACTCCCTCTCACCAATGTATGTCGATTTGGACCATTTCGACCACAGTCTGTCTCCTCACCAAATCCTGGTCTTGATTCAACAATTAGTTCACCCATGTCACAGAGCTTCATACCAGCTTCACCGGGGTCAAAGTTCACGCTCAATGGTACTACCACTACTGGTCACCTTTCAGCAACATACATGAACTCGCCTCACGACCCACAATTTGATTCCTTAGCGGAAGAACTTGAGATGGTTCCAAGTCAAAGACCCAGCTCGTCTACTTCTCGTCCCAAACATCGAGCTCGGTCCCTAGGTACAATGAGCCTGTTGAGTGAAGTTTCCGCTAATGAAGCTACTAGTGAAAAGTCTATACCAAAATCAAGCAATGAAGTAACCAAGTCTCGAGATGGAAGAGAATTCGCTGGAGGACAAAGACATTATCACAATGGTGGACCGACACTTTATGGCGATCTTCATGGCTCTCAAGACGAAGGATCAGGTGTTGGGATGAGTATCACGAACGGGACAGATGGAGTAACACCGTCAAATGCCGATTGGATGTTATCATCATCTACTTCAACACCAGATAAACCATCAAGTGTTTCAACACTAATGAGTAGATCATCCAAAATTCTATCTAAATTCCCGGGATTGAAGAATCGTAGAACTAGTTCCGGAGGTAGTTTAATCCTACAATCCAATTCTAATACCACTCCCACTACCGCCAATGGTAGGACTGATGCTTTGAGATCTTCTACATCTTCAACACAATTTTCCACACCTATACCACCACTAGAACCGATTTCCAATGATCCAAATCTAGATCCTCATTCACAAAATCTTCAATTAGATTCCAGTATTGATCAAATCAATCGACATCAGATAAATCGTCATGATTTTAATCCACAACATCATCAACTTGATAATCTTCCCTCTTCTTTGGAAAAAAGACGTCATCATGTTTCTAGATCTAACGATTTTTTAGCTCTTAGATACCTCTCTTTGGCTCGTGATCAACTGAACCCTTAAGAATTTTTTTTGCTATATTTTGAATGACAAAATCAAAATCCCCTGAAATCCTCCCCCCCCCCCCCTTTTCAATTTTTTTTCTTTTCTTTTTTTCTCTTTCTTTTTTTTCTTTTTTTGTTACATATATTCAAATAAACATTATTTCGATTTCTATTGTTTTGTGACTGGTAGAGCTTTTTTTTCCCTTGCTTTGACTTTTCATGTTTTTTCTTCGAGGTTCGGGTCTGGTTTCTTACTCTATTATTTTTCTTTTTTTTCAGTGCTTTGTCTTTGTTTTGTCTTGTTTTGTATTTTTTTTTTCTCTCCCTTTATCCTTGATTATCATCTGTCTATTTTTCTTCATTTAGACAAAAATTTTAATATGTTTTTTTATCATTTTTTCTACAGCTTTGATTGTTTTTTTTTTGTTTGTTTTCTTTTTAAACTAAAAAAAAAAAAAAAAGCAAGTACATAGTCACATTTTAATATTCACTAATTCTTGTTTTGTTCTTCAATTGCATTTAACTAATCTTGACAAACTTGAAAATTGGTGCTTGTGAAACTTTTATGACACTTGTCTAATTTTTTTTTTTTACAAGTGCAGTTTGTTTCAACATTGCGCACTATGTGAATCCCTGGTGCCCCTCAAACTCATCGCTGCTCTGACAGTCTTGGCTTAATTCTCCACTGGCTCAGCTCAACCATAGCCATTCACTGCAGTTAATTTTTGCTATTACGCCGGTGGTATGCGCTCCATGTCTCTGATTTGCTTGTCAAGTACTCCTATGGGAATTGAAAGACCCCTGAATCTGCAAGAAAAGGTGGCCAACTTGAGAGGAGCAATGCCGGTACTACAGCAACATGATTGAGGCAAAGTTTCCTCTCTTAACTCACTACATAGGGTTTGTTGATGGTCTGAATCTGCCAATAATGGTGGCTGATGATGAGGGGTGAGTCATGTATTTTTTTTTTACTTTGATCATCTAACCGACAATCTTGTTTATCCTTTTTGTTTTGTTTTTTTGGATGGCACTATTTAGGGTCCAAAATTTGTACTATAATGGTTGGACATGCTCCCATTACTCAGCAGCATCCTGAATTTTGCACCAGATGGCTCTACAATACATACCATACTCAATGCACCTGGCTCTTGGCACAACTCACATATAGCTGAACAGCTATACCAGGTGCTGCTTCATGAAACACCCAAAGGATTCTGGATCATCAGTGAAATAGTGTTCCCAAGGCTTACTAATTGACTGCAAAACCAAATTTTAGCTCCTATAAAGTGTGGTGATTGATTGTCAACATCTCCCAAAGAGTATGCTAGGCTGAAAATTTGTAAAAGACAATTGAAGTTTTGCTTGCAGGCAGCTGAATGGGGTATGGGATATTTGCAGGGATCATTCAGCCTTCTCAAGCTTCTGATGCCTGCATCCAACCATGAATACCCTGAAGAGGTGATTCATCTGGCAGTGCACTTGCACCAAGTTTGCTGCCAATCAGGGGGTATTAACCAAACTCAACAGGTATATCAATCTGTTGAAAATGAGGCTCAAATTTTGGGCTGACCTATTCATAATATGATCTTTCAAGATATACAGTCTCAGTGTGGGATTAGTAGGTATGATAATGGGTGGTGGTGATGTATTTCTTAATTGGTAGATCATTGTTTCCTTCACTTAGTTTGGTCTAATGTTCTTGGATTCACTGAATTTGGTCTATTTTAGCTTTCTATTTAGCTCAATCTTTCCTTCTAAAAAGTCAGTTTTGACTCTTGATTTCCCTCTAGCTTTTTTTTTCCCCTAAATTTAATATTACATTAAAGTTTTTTCCCATTACTGAGATCTTTTTCCCTCTATATTCCGCTAAAAAATTGTTTTAAATTTTTTTTTTACTTCTTATTTCCCTCTTATTTTTTTTTCTTTCTAACTTTGATTAATTTGACAATTTTTTTTCATAATCTTTGTGGTTTTCTAAATTGAAATGAACATGGTCTTCTCACTCTTGTTTTCTGAGTTGAAATGTACTTGGGCTGCTTACTTGGTCTGCTTATTATTGAAGATTTTCTGAACTGGTAAGAGATGAATGCTCTAATGACTGAGATAACTGGACAGTAGAAAAGTGAAAGAAAGATTAATTTATTGAGATACCTTTATAGATAAGGAAGAACTGATGGGATTGTTTCTCTCAGAAGGGACTAGAGAGAAATTGTTTTTTGAAACCAATGTTTTTAATTACAACCTGCAGTTTCCTAAACTTTTAGGAAAAACAAACACCCCACACTTATGGGTGAACTAAACACAATGATGAATTTATTATTCTTGATTCCCTACAACTTAATAACAAACTTCAACTGGAAACACTTAACTTTAAAATGACTATACTGAGCTTCAACTAGAAGTAACTGACTAAACTATACTTGCTTCAACTAGAAGCAACTAACTAAACTATACTGGCTTCAACTAGAATCAACTAAATGACTGAGAACATATCTCATATTTAACCAAACTATCTCATATTTAACCAAACTATCTCATATTTAACCAAACCATCTCATATTTAACCAAACTATCTCATATTCAACTAAACGTAAAACATACTTTTTTTCTTCCCCATGGAAAACTTGTTTATCCCACATTCCAATAGGGTTGAAATACATGTGATAAAATTTTTATCCCATATTTCCCACATCGTTTATTATTTTTTATTTATTTTTTTATTTTGTGTAATCCCTATATATGGAGTACTTCCATATTTTTTTTTGGCTCTAAAAACTTCAGAATATGAAGCAGGGGGGCTCAGGATACTAGGAAAATTTTTTGGTAATTTTAAAACCCTTGAAAGTATTTTTTTAAAAATATTTGAAAAAAGAAATCTGACGTCCCCTGATGGTCCAAAACCGTGTGTAAACGCATTCTGACTGTGTGCGGAAATAAAAACCCTATATCATATGATTTGAATAATGTAATTTGTTCATTTTATGAATATAAAAATTGAAATTATTTTAATTTAATAACTTAATTTAAGATAGTAATAATGTTATGAAATTTGAGAAAAAATACTCATAATGATTTAATGAAAATAAAAATAACAAGTATTTTTAATAGGGGGTATCAAAGTTAGTTTGAAATCCGCAAAATTAATGGCAGATTTCAACCAAATTCGCCATTTCCAAT
>JNCO01007261.1:0-12263 GCA_000785685.1 Uromyces viciae-fabae | reverse complement strand
ATAAAAATAAAAATAAAAATAAAAATAAAAATAAAAATAAAAATAAAAATAAAATAAAAATAAAAATAAAAATAACATAAGAATAAAATAAAAATAAAATAGTATAAAAATAAACTAAAATAAAAATAAAATAAAAAATTTATTATATTTTCTATTTTTGTTATCGATGATGCTGAATCTCTCACCAAATTTTTGACTCAGGTGGAAAATATGAATGAAAAATTACTAACAAAAACATAAATCATGTAATAAAAAAGAAAGTCGGTTTGTATTTCACTCTTTTCATTAGATCTAGATACATAAAAAAATATAAAACATGTAATTTTTTTTTCTTAATTTCCCTTTTTTTTATTGTATGAGAAAATATCTACACAGTTCAACCCCCGCTAAATTAGCTATTACTGCCGCTAATTATCGGCTAAATTAGCTTTTAGCTAGCTAAAAGTAGCGGACTTTTAGCGCCCTGAAGCTAAAATTCCGCTACTTTTAGCGTAGAAAAAAAATTTCCCCCAGGGCTTAGCTTTAGCTGGTCCAAAAAACAGCTACAGCCAAACAAATTTAGCGGTAGCGGAAAACCGCTAATTAGCTGGACGCTAAAAGCTAAGTGTAGATCAGCTGTTGCACCATTGGTCTCATGACTTGAAACAAAAGTTGCTTAGCTTTAGCTGGTCCAAAAAACAGCTACAGCCAAAAAAATTTAGCGGTAGCGGAAAACCGCTAATTAGCTGGACGCTAAAAGCTAAGTGTAGCTTAGCTGTTGCACCATTGGTCTCATGACTTGAAAAAAAAGTCTGACTTACTCAGGTTTTTTTAAGTTTTCTGGAGACTGTTTATCTTCATCTGTACAATCAAATGTTTATGAAAATATCTGAGATAGTATGTTCCTATAACTTATGCAATCACTCCCGGATGTGTGTGTTGATATATCCGGGATGAAAGTGGCTGGATTTTTTATGGAATTTGATGAATCCAAATACTTTACACAATTATTACAATCCAGGAGAAGGGATAATTCATGAATTGAATATACCAAAAATAGGACAAAAATCAGGCAACTACAATGGTGCCGTGGGGCAGGTTTCAATCCTTTTCAAAGTGTGCTTTCAATCCTTTTGGAACTGTGCAATGTGAGGGGACACCAATTTTTTCTGCTCTTTGGCTCAACTCACTAGGGTGTGAAGCACAAGTTATGGTGCAACTCCCTACTTGGGTGGTGTGCTTTGCACGCTGTGCACCTCTTTGTGCATGCAATTTAGGGAATTGGGTGAAGTTTCTGAAAAAGCACACTACAAAATTTTCATCTTGATCAAAAATCCACAACTTTTTACACTTATATGCATTGTTTTATGCATATTTCATGCATTTTTATGCATTTTTTATCAATTTTTATGCATGTTATAGCTAAGAAAAACCAATGGTACCCACTTCCTGCAGAAAGGGCGCAGCACAGCGGCCACCCTGCTGGCTTTTGCTACAGGATTTCTGGCCCAATTTTTTTTTTGCTGAATTTTAGCTGTAGCACAGCAGATTTTTTTTCTTCTGAGGGTGCAGCAGGTGACCGCTGTGCTACGCTAATGGACCTCTTTTTTTATTTCAGTGCAGCGTTTACACCGTTCTCTGGAATTTGTGGTGGAGTAAGGCAGAATAACCATGATGATTTATTCTGTCTCTCAGCAACAGCCTACATAGCTGCCTGCTCTGGGTGAGTGTGAAAGCCCTGTGACACCTCTGTGTCACAACAGAATTAAATCAGTCCAGATCATGATCTGATCATATGTGCATGTCATAATAATATGGCACTTGTAAATGTGGTTTCATAAATTCATGGAAAGGGCTCATATTCTCAGCAATCATAAATCACACCTGGAAGAGGATTGCTCTGTAGACTGCAACATTCCTTGCGGAAAAGTTACCGCTCCACAGGAGGTCCACAGGAGGGAGAACATCCGCTCAAACTATGTTTCAATTACCTCTCTTTTCCTATGCCTTGTTAATTAAAAAAAAAACTATGCTAAGAATAATCTCCTTTTTATTTTTTAAATATTACTTAATTTTATTGTTAAAATAGTTGAAAATAAATCTAAGAATTATCTTCCAAATAGTCTCATCATAAACCCTTAGAATAAGCTTGTAGCTGTGAGCCCTGAATTTTAAATGATTGTGTGTTTTCATTATCTCTACCTATTATTTTTTATTTTGTTTTATTTTTATTCTATTTCGAGTTAATTTCCTTAGATTAATGCCCCCAGCAATTTGTCAATCACTTCCTGTTTTTTGTCTAGCTTATCTGCATGCATTTTTAGTCTGCTCTATCAAAAACTTGTCTAGTATTCTCATAATTCTTTTCTTTACTATTGTTTTATTTTATTACAAATAGTTTGAGTTTTGTAAGAAATAAATTTTCTTTGTTGACTCTTTATTATCTAACTCCGTCCCCTGAGTCATTCCAAGTGTGAGCCATCACTTGCCCCTTCTTTAATTCATTCCTTCCTCAGATATCTTTAGAAAAATAGTAAATCAATAAAAAATCTTGATAAAAAATAAATCAACAAACTAAATTAAAATTGTGTCTTGTTTTTCTGCCATAATTCCAACAAACTGGTGTCATAAAGGATGTTTCATATGATCTTTAAAACCCATTACATCTTTTCTTATTATTACAACAGAATTTGATAGATTTGACCTCAGGTATAGATACTTGTCAGTCTATCTTATTATTTGCTTGTGCTCATTCTTTTTTTAAATTCTACATTTAAAAGATTACTATTATCATAGGGTGTCCTGCGTCCAGATTTGGTATGGGTACATAAATCAGCGAGAGCTGCTGGGGATTTCTATCATCCTACCAATGCAGGCACGCTTTTCTTATGTTTTCATCTTGAGAAATGTGAGCTGTGCTCTTCGGGTGAGCTCAGTAACAACTCAAGATCAGGAAGATCATACCAGCTGGGTCCAGCTAGTAGAAGACCCATATTTCTTGCTAACTCGGCGTGTTGCTTCACTTTGTCAGTTTTTCCGTGGGAGTTGTAAAATTCAGCCGCAATTAC
Organism: Uromyces viciae-fabae; assembly: GCA_000785685.1. NCBI lineage: Eukaryota > Fungi > Basidiomycota > Pucciniomycetes > Pucciniales > Pucciniaceae > Uromyces > Uromyces viciae-fabae. The sequence goes on along the minus strand of JNCO01007261.1, from coordinate 9,216 downwards.
ATTTGCTGTTGTAATCCACCAAGGGATCTTTTCCTAATTTTGTTAAAATTATAATTAACATCGTTCAATGTGAAATGAGACAAGAAAGATAAGCAAGTGAGCTAGGATATGATAAATCACAAATGAACTCCGTACCATTTCACTAAGAGTAAGGAGCTCTTCAATTTCATCAACAGAAATAGAGTTATTTTGATCATCTGCTTTGGAGCTAAGCTCATGGATTCGTTCAATTCTCTGATCTGATAATTCCCTTAATTCCGCATTCACCTTACAATGAGAGCAAGTGCAATCAAACCCATAATCTGATTTCAAGCTGTTCCGTCGTACTTCACCTAGCAAGTCTAGAGCACGATCTGTTTTACAAGTTTTTTCATGAGCACGAGTGTATTCAACTTATATAAAAACCATATCCTTACAGCTATCGCTAAGCTCTTCCCCTGCTTCAATTGTTCCAAAGGCCGACATGCGCAAGAGCTGTGTGCTTTGATCGACGTAGTAATTTACGTTTGGTCGGCAAGCATGATTTAATCGGCTGTGGATTTTCCGAGGAAAAGGTTTCAGCCCTTCGTAAATACAAATTTCTACATATGCTCCCATCTATGTAGAGAATGTCGCAGAATAGACGTTTAGAGGGGAGAAAAAATGACTCACGATCCTAGCAAGACCAGCGTACCGTAAGATCCGGAATCTGCCGTAAGCTTTGTGCCAAACACGTTTTTGTCGATTACGTCCGATATGAATTCATCCGCTGTCAGCCCATTTCCATGAAGACGGGCTACGGCAGCACGAGTATAGATTGGTAAATGATCGATAGCTTGTCTTCGAATGCTTTGACCGGGAGGGGTGCCCCAAAACACGCCAAGTGGAAATAGACCAACAGGACGCTCTGCAATTACAGTATCCCCATGCTGAAGCTTATGTGCAGCCACAGCGCCCATTCCTCCTTTCTCGGGGGCTTTGACAACTTTTATCGCTCTTGGATTAGGGGGGTCATCTGATAGATCCATACCGGAATTGAAACTTTTTTCCAGAGTGCTTTCAGATGCCACGATTACCATACCTTTTCCGTGATTGATGGTAGGGTTGACAAATATACAAAACTCTTGCAAATCCTCATCGACGGGAATTGGGAAACATTTCGATTTAAAAAATCCGCGGCGGAATGGCTTTAACTTCGGGTTTGATGTAACTTGATCATACTTGTATTTTAAATCTTCAGAGTTGAAAAAGATAGACTCGTGTTTCTGGCATATTGATTCCGTATCATTCGCGATGTATTGCCAATTCGAAAAATCGGGAAGTGCAAATCTAAGTAAATCGTGGTTAATTAAGCTAAAGCTTGCCAGGATGGTAGGCACATTATGAATTTGAGACAATATTAAATATTTTAACATCATTTTATTCAACTAGACTATCTTTTGAGAAACTGATACTGAGCAAAAAGAATTTCAGGGGGAATGAAGAGTTGGGAGGGATGGTAACTCTCATCTAGCTTTAAGCACCCACTTGAACGCGAGTGCAGCGCCTAATACGTAGATCCTCTCAGTCGCTTAACGTTTAATCATCACTATTCGCAATGTGGCAGAGAATAGACCCTTCGGTGGTGTAGCAGCTTGTGTACGCGAGAGAAGCTGAATTGATGATGGCAAAAACTTTGATGCCGTTGCTCAGAGTAACATATTAAAGGATAAGAATTAGGGCTCAACAGAAAAGACAGCTCGGAGATGAATAGTTATTAATTTTCAAGTCGTAAACTCAAGCAGCTGGTCTTGATCTAGCTTTAATGCTTCGCTACGGCTCTGTTCTTGACTCTCGACTCATCCTCAGCTGGGCTCCCGTCCCGCCACCGAACTATTTCTGAAGCCAAAGCAACAAAACTCTGGCGATCCGATTCAACAATGACTTACCGAACTTTCCGAATACGCGAATACATGGTAGAATTGTACATATTGCTGGTAAGACATCTCAGTTGACTACGCTTCTGGTTACAATCCGACCTAATCCGACCCAAAGATTGTCGAGTTTTGATTGAACCCTTTGGTAAGCAAAAGGGATCTAGTAAAAAAATAATTTTGAGTCCTTGTGTGAAGTATTTCTATGTCCTTTGAGACTAATTTTAGTAACAAGCTAGTACTATGAATGTCCACAAAAAATTTTCCAGTGATATATTTATCATAAAATAATTTATTACTTCACGGTAATAAACACCTTATAGGTTGATTACAGCTGTTCATATAAAGGATATACCTTATATTAAAGTGTCTACTGTGGTAGTATAGTTGTTAAAGTGGCACAGGAACAATTTAAAAATAAATTGTAAAGAAAACTGGGGGGAGGCTTGAGGTAAGGCTCTGTCCAGAGGCTAGAGTTCTCCTCTGCAATTTTCTTTTAAAGAAGCTACATGATAAGATAACAGGGGGAATCTCTTGATGTATCTTATATGTAATTCTAGTAGAGCCTGTAGCTGGTTTCAGGAAATAAAGTGAAGGGTTTTCTTACTTTGGTCTAATGACACTAAAGTTACTTAGTTTTGTGGTAATTGTTTGGTTGGTTTGGTTTCTTTTATGTAATTGTATGAATGAATCAGCCAGAAAGGGGGGAAAGGTCCCGGGATTTATAATAAAATACTTCATCAGAGGTGCTCTTAATTCCTTCCTTTTGCCTATGCAAATGAAATATAAGGACCTCATTCCTGTGATAGAATTATAAGTGAATATTATTCCCTCTTATTCTTTAATACATATTTAAAACAACTTGTAATGAAGAATAATTATATTTTCACACATTCTATTTTTAAATTTTACAACATTTTTCATGGTTTTCAAAGCTAAGTAAATATTTAATTCAATTTATTTGAATTACATTTATTATTCTAGATTCTTTACATGTGAAGAAGATGTCATCATTACTTTAAAAAATTGTCCTGGGAATAATTATATGTAATTATTTTCTAATGGTTTTTACATTGTATTTTATTATTACAATGTTGTGGTAACTCTCTAAGTAGGCATTTGCACGTACTGTTTAAAACTTCAACAGGCTCTCACTTCTAAACTAGAGTAGCTGCGTCAATTCTAACAGAATTTCATGTATTGACTAACACTGAAATGTATCTTAATCACATTACAAGTGCCTATATGTGAATTATAATTATCTCTGCTTTGAGTAATAATTATTTTTGTGGTCTTATTACAATGAGAAGGGCTTAAGAATAATAGGTGGCTCCGCAGAGTGACCTAGGGTAGATTTTGATGAGAATTCAGAAAATGAAATAATATTTTCTGAATCCTTTGTAACAAAAAAAATAAAAAATATTTCTATATTTTATAATCCTATTGGTATGATATGGTAGGTTGTTTTGATAAGTATTTCATCTCACAAGCTGAAACCTTGATGATGAAAAATAAGAAATTTATTTAATCCTTAAATAACTACCACCCTTCTGTGACACTCCAGAAGAGGCTAGAGAATCTAAGCCCTAATGGAAGAATGTAGAAAGAGATAATGGAGTAAGGACTCTGCCTTTCTTGAGGACAAGAATTTAACTGATAGAATGAGTTGTTGGAAGATGAATAGGGAGCAAGGCTCACCTTTTTGATGATAAGAAACTGGAAGTTTAAGAGGTTGTTTCCAGCCCTCAGATTGGTTTGAAGAATAAAAGTAATCAGAGCATCTCCACTGGTCATGGGGTGCAAACACGGGTGTAAAAACCTTGGGATGCACTCCCAAAATTAATTTTTCCATCTCAAAACTTGCAGCTTCCCCACTGCAGGGGGGTAGATTTTGTCTAAAATTCCCCGTTCCCTGGTGGCTCAAGCTCCTCAAGATCCCCCCAGAACCAAAAACAATTGGTATGTGCCTTTCTTTTTTTTTTTTTTTTGATCCTTTATTTCTTTTGACACTCACCACCAATTTCTCAACAGACAATATTATAATCAAAAACATACTCCAATCTCAGGCTACCATACTTGCTACATCCAGTTCCAACCAATTGATTTCTGCTGAAGCAGCCCTAGTGATCATCAAAGATGATGAAGATGAGGAAAATCCTCTGGAACCAAAACAGGGAGGATCACAACCAGGGTGGTCTGCTAATATACCCAAGACTTTGAAGCTGGTTATTGTTGAAATAATGAACTAAGTTTCTACATTAAAAAGAAGAAATTTATCAACATTGTTCTAAGAACAAAAAACTGGAACTCAAAGGAGCATATTCCAGGAAAGGCTCACAGAGAAAAAGATGAAAAGCCAATAAAGAATTTTATTTCATGTCCAAACTATGGACTATTTATAGAAAACAGAAAATATGAAGCTGGTTATTGTTGAAATAATGAACTAAGTTTCTACATTAAAAAGAAGAAATTTATCAACATTGTTCTAAGAAAAAAAAACTGGAACTCAAAGGAGCATATTCCAGGAAAGGCTCACAGAGAAAAAGATGAACAATGAAGAATTTTATTTCATGTCCAAACTATGGACTATTTATAGAAAACAGAAAATATGGTTGTTAAACCTGACAACTAGAGAGCCCCCCACTCAAGATCCAGAGGGGGCCTGATAAAATAATAATAAATAAGGTTGTTAAACCTGACAACTAGAGAGCCCCCCACTCAAGATCCAGAGGGGGCCTGATAAAATAATAATAAATAAAGTAAAATAAAAAGAGAATTAAGAGATAATTAGCAGACAATGTACTATCAGACTGACACACGTGCAGATAAGACTGGACAAGAGATAAGCAATTAGACACAGATTGCTGGGGGCTTTAATCCCAACAAATTAATTCTAAACAAAATAAGACTAAAATAAAAGAAAAGAAATACTTAGAGATAAGAAAATCTACTCAGTGATTACAGATAAGACTGGACAAGAGATAAGCAATTAGACACAGATTGCTGGGGGCTTTAATCCCAACAAATTAATTCTAAAAAAAATAAGACTAAAATAAAAGAAAAGAAATACTTAGAGATAAGAAAATCTACTCAGTGATTAAAAAGACAGGGTTCAGAGACTACAAGCTTATTCAAAAGGAAGCATGATCAAACTACTTGTATTCTATGACTTAGATATAAGCTTTAATGTTTTTCTTAAAAATAAACTAGAATTTAACAATAAAACGAAAATAAATGAGAAATAAAAAATATTTTAATTCATAGCATATTTTTTTATTTATCAAGAAAAAAAGCATGAAAATTGAGGAGTTGAATGATGAAATTCCAACAGTTATTAACAGTCATTTGCTGATTATTTTTACAACACACCTGTCTATGGCGATTATTTATTTCAACACCGTTTCTGCATGCATAAACATCTATTTTTGAAGCTTTTCAATGAAATTGAAGAACATGACTCATATTTTACTCAGAAGAAAAATGCTCTAGGTCAGCCAGGTTTAAGACAAATTCAAAAAATCACATCTTCTATTTGCATGCTTGCTTAAGGAGGTGCCGCCAATGCAAATGACAAATACCTCTTTCTTGCTGAAAGTACTACGATGGAAGGCCACAATCAACTCTGTACTGCTGTTTTAGAGCTATACGGAGACAAGTACCTCCGGAGCCCAAATGAGGACAATCTAAAACAAATAATGGATATAAATGAGAAACAGGGCTTCCCTGGAATGCTTGGATCCTTGGATTGCATTCATTGGGCATGGAAAAATTTCCCTTCTGCCTGGAAGTGTCAATTCCAAGGGAAGGAAAAGGTGTGTGCAATCAACTTCTTCCTATGTTCCTTTTCATTTTTCATATGATGCTAATCTATACTTTGTTCCTCTGGTTTACTCTCAAATATTTCTATTTGCAATCTTAAAAGGAGGCTACAATTTTCCTTGAAAGAGTATTTAAGACCTTATGGCAGAATTTGGAAAGATATAAGTGAGTAAAGACTCTGTCTTTCTTAATGAAAATAAATTACTGATAGACTGATTGTCTGAGAGTGAGCAGGGAGAAAGGCTACACTTGGTTGATGGTAAGAAATTGGAAGTTTAAGAGGGTGTTTCCAGCACTCAGATTGGTTTTGAAAAGAAAAGGGAAGGGGGAAAGCAGGGTAGCTGTGGGAGCAAGGATGTGATTCAAGTCCTTTGTAGCTCCTTATGAAAGGTTTAGAAATGGCTACACACTGAGTTTTCTTTCTGTGAAGGTATGTATGTAAGTTTTATTCATTATTATGGCTGGAGATAATTTTCTGATAAATCAGATGGATCAGATTAGATTAGATTAGATGGGGGGGAAGCACTGAGGATAGAGCTCCTTATATAGACAAATTGTGTGAAAAACAGGGTGTCAGAAAATCATACAGTGCACAGACATGACATCAGTGCTAGTGTATCTTATCTTATATCCTTCCAGGTATGTGGGCTAATCCCTTTTTAAACAAGTGGGGACTGTAATATGAGGTCAGAGGCTTTCTAAAAATGTGTGAGTGTGTGTGTATCCTGTGGTAGCTTAATATGTACAGTAAATGAGGTCATAGCCTCTTATCTATGAAACTTGTATTGGATATGCGATAGTAGATATGGATTATGTGTTATTTGGTATGGTTTATTGACTTATATATTATTCTGTGATGCATAACGCTGTATTCACAATGATTGTGATGTTGTGAAATAATTCTAAGTACCCTATGGAAACTTGTATTGGATATGCGATAGTAGATATGGATTATGTGTTATTTGGTATGGTTTATTGACTTATATATTATTATGTGATGCATAACGCTGTATTCATAATGATTGTGATGTTGTGAAATAATTCTAAGTACCCTATTCAAGTCTTCTGCCTTTAGTAGCTCTTAAACTAGTGGAGTTATTGATATGGCTTTGGTGAGTGACTAGGGGTTAATTTGGGTGTAAAATCCATCCATGAAATAAAACCTAAATAATTCCTGCTCCTTCAGGGTGAAATAATAATTTTTTTATTTTGTCCACTTTAGAGTACCACACCGTTGTCACCCAGGATCTCTGGTTCTGGCATGCTTTTTTTGGGGTTCCAGGATCCCATAAGAACATAAATATATTAGATGTATCCCCTTTATTCACAAATCTTCTCAACGGGGTGACTCCCATATGTTCCATCTCAATAAACGGGCGAAATTATGAAGAGGGTTACTTGCTTTCTGATTGGATCTATCCCAACTACTCTGCTTTGATCAAGAACATCTCACAGCCAGAAGGGCTGGAACGTAAGGTATTTTCAGTTCATTTAATCAAGCTATTTTTTTTTTTTTTTTGCTTACCGGGTAATTTTATATTTATATTTTATCATGTTTTACTTTTATTCTTTATTAAAACTGAAATACATTATTTTAGTCTCTAAATTCATCAATATCCTCTATCACTTTTCCAAGATACAAGAGGAACTGAGGAAAGACATAGAGCGAGCGTTCAGAGTTCTCCAATAGAGATTTCATATAGTTCCTCAATCAGAAAGTGTAAGCTTAGATAGTAATGGTTGGTTTCCTTTATTGCAGCAAATAGGTGAAACATGACTGAATAGAAGTAAAAAAAATGAAATCAAAATATAAGAAATTTTATTAAAAATTTTTAGAATTTTTGACAGAATGGGTTTTTTACCAGAAGATATTTTCAGAATCTTGATAACAAGGGAGAAAATAGATGGAACTAAAACAGGACTAGCTCAACAAAAGAAGTCTGGAAAATTGAGTAGTGATGATTTATTTAGAATTTTTTTGTTAGTTTCATGTTTTGATTTTGACAAATGAGATTGAATTGAATTGAAATAAACAATATTTTTAATTAATTTGCGGCCCCCGGTAAATTCACGGCAATTTTTGTGCCAAAAAACTGTGTAATGGCTAGAACCTTAAATGATTAAGGTTTTAGCCACCACAGGGCATTTGGGATTGCCGTGTGGTGGCTAAAAAAAAAAGGAGAAAAATAACAGATGGGGGGTGCTAAATCTACGATACCCTATTGTATATAGGGTTGTATACGACATCAGCGCCCCCCGAAATTTTTGTATACAACAATCGGGGCCACGGCAATGTCATATACCACAAATCCGCCGCCCCGTTGTCGTATATGATCCCAGGTGTTGTATGACGGTTTATACGACACCGTCTGGGATTGTTTTTGTCGCATACGACAATCAATTTGTTGAGGGCAGTGGTGGCGGTGGAATAGAGACATTTGAATTTTGAGGAACAAAACCAAGACCAGACGGTATGACTTGGGTAGGGAAGCCATGACCGCCCAAGGCGGGACTCGCCGGCAAGCTGGCTGTTGTGCTAAGGATAGGTTTCTTTTTACGTATTTCAGGTGGGTCATTAGACTTTTGGACGATTCATTTGAACTGGTCCTTTGAACTAGTTGGAGGTGAGAAGTTTGAGAGTAAAAATCATGAAAGTCTACAGATGATACTGAAACAGGTTCATGATGCAAGGCAGGAGTAGAAGTGCTACATTGTTTAATTGAGGGCAGTGGTGGTGGTGGAATAGAGACATTTGAATTTTGAGGAACAAAACCAAGACCAGACGGTATGACTTGGGTAGGGAAGCCATGACCGCCCAAGGCGGGACTCGCAGGCAAGCTGGCCGTTGTGCTAAGGATAGGTTTCTTTTTACGTATTTCAGGTGGGTCATTAGACTTTTGGACGATTCATTTGAACTGGTCCTTTGAACTAGTTGTACTCCTCCCCGGTCTTTTGACCAGGAGGAAAATTTCACTATCTTGACGATTCTCGCTCGGAAGAGACCATGACAAGGAGTAATCCGACTAGTAGTAAACATACTAAGGATATTGATCAGGTTTTTGTAGACAATGCTACAACCAACAATGTAATAATTATGCATGGCTCACAGCTGAGCAATCTAAGGCTAGGAAGATGCTCAACCTGTACGCATGTGACATTGTTGAGCATCTGGTTTATTCCAGTGCACTCAGAAAGGAACTAAGGTGTCTTCCTCAGCATGGCTCTACCTAAGCTATACCACCAGAAGTTCAAGAGTAAGGTGCAAGCAAGACACGGGTAAGATCAAAGTTACCACATGTCAACTGGTGGGGGTTTATGGAGTTTTTCTGGCAGTGCTGGTGACCACTTTTTTTTTTTTTGCATTTTTTTTCTTCTGAATAAAAGAAAGAAAGAAAGAAAACAAAAAGAAAGAAAAAAAGAAAGAAAAAATAAACAAGAAAGAAAGAAAGAAAGAAAGAAAGAAAGAAAGAAAGAAAGAAAGAAAGAAAGAAAGAAAGAAAGAAAG
>JNCO01007260.1:0-12264 GCA_000785685.1 Uromyces viciae-fabae | reverse complement strand
GCTCTCTCCTCAGTGTTTTCCCCCCCATCTGTTCAGCAGAGAATTATAATCCCAAAAAGTCCCACTGGACATTCCCCATAATAAAATAATACTTACATACTTACCTTAAAAAGAAATAAACACTTACATTCATTGAACCCTTCAGTGTGTAGCCATTGCTCACATTTTTCCCTTTTCTTAAGGAGCCATAGAGGAGTTGACTCATATCCCCTGCTCCCACAGCTATCCTGCTGCCTTGATCACCTTTCTTTTCCTCAACCAAACCTGAGTGCAGGAAACACTCTCTTAAACTTCCATTATTCTTACCATCACCAGGTGTAGCTTTGCTCCCTGTCATCCCCATCACTAAGTCCTTCTAAGACTTTCTTGTCACCCCAGGAAGGCAGAGTCTTCACTCCATCATCCCTTCCTAAATTCTGCTATAAGGGTTAAAATCAACTTTAGCCTCTTTTAGAGTCTGACAAAGGGGCAGGATCTCATGTGGATGAAGCACTTACTCAACAGTCTTCATCAATTCACTCAACTTCCATCTCACACACCTAAACTTTACTGTGACAATCAGGGGGCAATCACTTGGATTGAAAATCCTCTTTTTCAACATTGTACTCTTCATGTTGACATGCGTCTACATTGGTTGCATGAAGCCATTATCAACCTTAACTTTAACATTTTCTACATTCAAACTGACAAGAATCATGCTGATGGTTTCACCAAACCAATCTCACCTAAAAAGAAAAACCTCATCAAGAATGCGTACCACATGATGCGCTTATTAGAGTCTATCCAGCAAGGGGGGGTGTGAAAGTCAAGAGCATGTGGGTGCGGGGGGGGGGAGGAAGTAGAATGGGAGATATTCAAGGTTAGGGTTAGGGTAGTTGTAATAGTCCTCACTTAAATATGTTGTAGTTTCCTTCTTTTCTTTTCTCATCCATCTTTTCCGTGTTCTTCTCTTTCACTCCACACTTAGGTGTGTTCCGCTTGTTCCCTCTTCAACCACCCAATCTCGTCTCTAGCTCACTGCGCTCACTGGTGCATTCATAGGTCTGCTCTTTAGTTTCTTTCTCTTTCTTTATGTTTGCTCTTGCCTTTATCATTTTTTTCTGCTGTCTATCTGTGTCGTGAAATCTCATCCATCTTTTCCGGGTTCTTCTCTTTCACTCCACACTTAGGTGTGTTCCGCTTGCTCCCTCTTCAACCATCCAATCTTGTCTCTAGCTCACTGCGCTCACTGGTGCATTCATAGGTCTGCTCTTTAGTTTCTTTCTCTTTCTTTATGTTTGCTCTTGCCTTTATCATTTTTTTCTGCTGTCTATCTGTGTCGTGAAATCTCATCCATCTTTTCCGGGTTCTTCTCTTTCACTCCACACTTAGGTGTGTTCCGCTTGTTCCCTCTTCAACCACCCAATCTCGTCTCTAGCTCACTGCGCTCACTGGTGCATTCATAGTTATTCTCAATACTATCATATCATGACCTTTGAGACCATATTTCTCCCCTTGAGAAAACCCATCAGCCACATTCTCTTTAGAAGTAACTCTCTTGGCCGTTATGTAAATCTGTTTGAGTATCAGGATGTTCTGAATCAATTTCCATTCCCTATTCACTGATACATCAGAGGATTTCCTCTTATTTATGGCCCATTCTGTAGTTTTATTATCGGTCCAAACTAAAAAATTTCAACCCTTTACAACACATATCTCAATAAACATCAATAAACCTAATCTGATTGCAAGGGTTTCCAACCAAGCAATCCCATGGCAACCATCAATTCCTTTTCATCCCAGAAGTAGCAAAAATTGTGCCCATCTTTTCCCAATGAAGATGCCGATTCCATATGATGTTGAAGCATCACCAACCGACCCCAATTCTGTAGGGTGAATGTTGGAAATCAATTTTGTTTCATCACAAGAGCTTAAAGTCGAGTTCCACATCAATAAATCTTCATGGACACCCTTTGGCAGCTGTCTTTTTGCTTTTATATTCACCCATTCCGCAATCCATTTGTAGAATTCTGTCAAGTAACACTTCAACTGAGGGAGTATGTATGATACATGAGCTAACTTTCCGAACATTTTCTCTGATTCATTATGAGAAAACAATTTCCCTTGTTCAATAAAACGAGTAATCTGATGGCATTGTTCCACTTTTTTTCCGGGAGGTAACCTAACTGTCTTTTTGTATCCCTTTCCAAATGAACCCAATAAATTTCTGTTCATCTGCAAATTCTTTAAATTTTTCTTTGTTTGTAATAACTCCTAATTCTGACAACCAATCTACTACTTCTTTCATTTTGGTATGTGATAATAAATCTTTAATGAATAAATTATCATCAACCCATCAGAATATAGTTATTACGTCAAATTCTGCCATCATCAACTCCTTTCATGCATCAGCAGGCCTCCCAAAGGATCCACAACCTACCAGACTGCTGAATGAAATTCAAGTGTCTATTAGAATGTTTCCGCTAAAATAATTTAGGCATAAGTATTTCCACTGATCATGTTTTGTTGGAATTCACCAATAGGCTTTTTCCCAGTCAATTAAAGCTAATAAAAATGGTGACTTGTGGATTTTAAAGGAATTTTACACCTTCTTGAAGTCATCCCTAGTGGTTTCAAAGTTATCTTTATTAAAAAAGGAATTTAATGATGCAATAATCTTGTTATTATTAGGATTTATAAATCATTAATTGGCCTGGTTGAACCATCACCCTTTACCACCGCACCTAAAGGACTAGTCCTGAAGAAACCAAAAAGTTTCCTAACCTCTTGATGGGAGAATGGACCATACATTTGACTTGCTCTTAATTCTTTCAAAGAGGATTCTTCAATCTTATCTTTTGCTTCAAAAGATGATGTGTGATTATCTGGAGTAAACCATTCCAACCCATTTAATTTATGATCTAGAATCCCTTGGTGGAAACCTTCTTTGAATCCGTCTATAGCATATTTATATTTCTGTAATAAACCTGCCTTACGCAAAGCTAACTCCCATTCATTAACATTCATCTCGCATCTTTTGACCGTTGTGGTACTCGAAAGTGAACTTAATAAAAATTTTACCTTTTCAATATGAAGGAGCAGGAGTTCTTGACTTTTTATTACAGGAATGGATTTTACACCTAAAATAACCCCCAGTCTGTGAGCTGTGATGCTTTTTACTGAGTGTCTCTATTGCCAATTGGCCCTGACAAACAGTACACGATTTGCTCTACAGGACTACAAGTATTTCTGTAGTACTGGATACTCTAAATAGAGTGTCTTCACACCAAAAAAGGTGGAGCTCCTTCTTATATGTAAGAGGAGAGGTTGGTGGTTAAAACCTGACCAAGCTATTTTTATAGGGCACTGTCCTTCTAATATAGTTAGAAGGAGGGGTGAGCCCTGTAGGTTGGAATAATTCTAGAATGAATTTAACTTACTTTGTATCTCAAAATATTTATGTAATATTTAAAGAAAATTTAAAGTATTGTGTTAAATTATTTATTCTAAGTTATTATTCTGCTGAGTTTTTGTTGAAGGGAAAACAAGGAGTACTTATACTCTTTTTTGCCCAACAGAAAAAATCTGGTTTTTCACGCTCTTTTAATTCAAGAGTATAATTAATTGGGGTTAATAATCCCAAGCAATAAAATGGAAAATTATTGAATATGATAAGGGTAAATTATATACCCTTTATCATGTGCAATAAGTATGAAAAAGGGAATCCACAAATCTTGTGGTATTTTCAGGAAGTATCTTCAAGAGTGAAACATTCTTGAAAATGGTATCCGTATTTTTTGTTTATTTATTAAGTTATATAAAAAAAATTTTATTATTATAAGTTTGTTTATGACTCCATGGTGGTTTGAACCTGGGTCAGAACAAAGATATCCACAAAGGCTTTCCTAAACTGCTGGGTTAAAGTGAATGTTAACATTTCAACAAGTTCAACAAATCTGTATGACACAAAACAAAAAAAATATTAATACAAATACTTAATTAATAAACAAAACAAAATATAATATACAAAATATAAAATATAAAATGTAAATTGTATTTGCAGAATTCAGACATATATTGAATATGTCTGGAGGATGACACTAGTTCAACAAATCTGTATGACACAAAACAAAAATATTAATAATACAAATACTCAATTAATAAACAAAGCAAAATATAATATATAAAATATAAATTGTATTTTCAGAATTCAGACATAGCTTGAATATGTCTGGAGGCTGACATAGTCACTCACCAAAGCCATACCAATAACCCCACTAGTTTAAGAGCTACTCAAGGCAGAAGACTAAAATAAGGTACTTGGGAATAATTTCAAAACATATAATAAATTCAATATGATATAGTATGGTTTATAATAATAGCTATAAGTTTATAAAACATAACCAATAACACATAAAAATATTACAAGTTACACAGATAAGGGGCAGTGACCTCATTTACTGTAAATATTCAACTACCACATGACTTACATACAACTTACACATGTTTCACAAGACTCTTACATCATTAAATAGCCACATCATCAAATACAGGGTCTTAGACACATTCCTGGAAGGATATAAGGAAAATACACTAGCACTGATGTCATGTCTGTGCACTGTATGAACTTCTGACACCCTGTTCTGTTGTACCCTGTTTTCACTCCCATTTTTCTATATGAGGAGATCTTTCCTCAGTGATTTCCCCCCATCTGATCATACCCTGATTTATCAGAAAAATAATCCATCATCCAATATCCAAGTGTAACTGGACATTGTGAGAAAGAAGAAACAAAAATACTTGGGAGAGATAATTGAGGCTCAATCAGCCTTTGGACGTAAGTGAGGAGAGGTTTGGTGTAGCACAGACCTATGGACGAGTTAGAAGGAAAAAGAAGTGATAAAGAAAAAGAAAATAGAAATGACAAAAGGTTCTATTATGTATTTACAACACTAAGCCCCCAGGCATTATTTTTCTCTAGCCCCCTTATTTTATTCCCTATATCTCACAGACATTCCCCATAATAATAATAACTACTTAAATACTTACCAAGAAATAAATAATTAAAACATTCATTGAGCTCCTCAGTGTGTAGCCATTGCTCACATTCATTCTTACCTTTCTTAAGATCCATAAAGGACTTGACTCAGATCCTTGCTCTCACAGCTATCCTGCTACCCCCCTTCCCTTTTCTTCTCAAAACCAATCTGAGTGCTGGAAACAACCTCTTAAACTTCCAATTTCTTACCATCAACCAGGTGTAGCCTTGCTCCCTGCTCACTCTCAGACAATCAGTCTATCAGTGATTTCTTGTCATCAATAAATACAGAGTGTTTACTCACTTATCTCTTTCTAAATTCTGCCATAAGGGCTTAAATACTCTAGCCTATTTTGGAGTCTCACACCGTATACCAATAATTAGGAAAATTGTATTCAATAATAGGTGCTGTTAAGCATTCAATCCTTAATTTAATGAAATTAATTCACACATAAAAAATTGAAACACAAATAGTCATAAATGTCAATAATGTTCAATATCAATTTCATCTTCATAAAATAAATGAAGATATGAGTTTTAAAAGAAAAGAACAAAAGTGTTTTCAAGGAAAAAACAATGCCACTTGTCATCTCAAGTAACGTAAAAAAATTCACCTACGGAACTCTATCCTTAGATGAACCCCACATTTTATCTTGATAAGATGAACCTTGAATTTTGTCTTGATGGTTCATACCACCACACCTTTTATCATTATATAATGATTCAAACTTATTACCCTTGTATCAAGATTTTCTAGAAACATTTGGGCCACCAAAGGCTTTAACATTACTCGTTATATTTGCTGAGTTAAGATTGTTGGATCCAGTTTTCTTTCCAACTATTTTTGGTGCACCAGTTGTGGGATCCCATCCATCTCTTTCTCCTCCTGAACGATATGGATTATCTTTAAATAGTTCTTCATTAAACACTTTCACATCATTCTGTGCTTCTAAAAATAAATCCGGAAAACCAACTGATATATTGGTAACTTCATCAATCCCGTTTTCAATTATATGATTAGTCAACACATGCTGTCTAACAGTCATGTCATATCTGAAAGCAGTCATTATATTTGATGTTGCTCATATTTTTGCAATGTTTCTTCTATGTTTTCCCATTGATTCTGCATAAGTAACATACTTAAACACATCTCTTAAGATCTCTATAAAATTATCGTAATTTAAGTACCATTCCGAAATTGATTGAGACCATTTGGACGGTGGTTTCAACCCATTGTATAGCTTTGAATTGACCACCTCATTGGATAATTTTTGTTTTGAAGAGTTGCTAAAAGTTTGCGCTTGATGTTGCCATTGACAATTGAAGATCATTATAAATGGAATAGGCCATTTTAACTTCCTAACATTATTCTCGAAAAATAGGGGAAAACCAATAAAACTATGAGTATTGGTTGTTCCCACTGTGAAATTTATCTCTCCTTCCGTCACACCTTTTCCATCAACTTTCTTTGGATTTATTTGGTGAACCAGATTTTCAGATACTGTACGTTTCAATGGAATAATTGAATCCGACACATTTAAGGTAGATGAGTTCTTTTTACTTGAATCTTTTTCTGTATCATATAAACTTAACAAAAACTTTGCAAGTGATTCATCCCCATCCTTTTGCAATTTCAGAGCTCTATCCCATATACCTTGCTTTCTAACTGGATGATCATTCATTACCGACAAGGGAACCACTCCAATAGTATAATTAGAGTGTTCATCCGGATTTTCAACTGAACTAGTAATGAAGTTAGTATCATCTACTAGGTTGATGACATGACGGCTTGCAACCACTGATGGTTCAAGAGTTTCATCTGTATCAGTCCTAACGTCTTCCTTATCAGGTATAACACTTTCATTATTATTTAAATTTGACATAGTTACATTCTTTGTCAAGTTGCAACCTAAACCAAATCACACATGACAAAAGTTAGAACTTAAATATCACTTATTTTGGCCGGCTATGCTAAATCAATCAAATCATATGATGATTTGGAATTTTTTTTTTTTAAAATAAAGCAAAAAAAGGTTTGATGCAAATGCAAGCTAACTCTTTTTCATTTTCACTCCTTTAAGTCCTTTAGGTCGAACTGTAAGAAAATTTTCTACCAATACCTCATCCTGTATTTGAGAATCAGGCAACATCAAATTTTTTGTCGAAGAAGTACTATCTGTTGGATTCTGAGTGACTTCAACTTAAATATTCTTTACTACTATTGCTTAACTATACTATCTAAATTACTCTATACTATACTAAAACTATTACTATTACTATCTAAACTAAACTAAATTAAGTTGAGAAAGGAGAGAGGAAATAGGAATAAAGGATGAGAGTGGAGGAAAATTCACAGAAAAACAACAAATTCTCCTTCAGTTATAAACTACTACTAAATAACTGATGTTACTTCTCCTTTAGTTATTAACTCAAAACTACTACTCTATAACTGTTGTTACTACTCCTGCAGTTATTACTACTACTATTCTATTTTATTCTACTACTTCTTCTTTTACTTAAACTACTCTACTATTTTTATTTCTTTTTCTTTCAATCAATATGTATTTACTCTACTGTGTTAGCACAGTTTATCCAGTAGTATTTTTCATTCATATTGATTGAGTTAAGATATTAAACTTATTCTAGTTTTATTTCTTCTTTTCTTCTTTCTTATATTTAAAATACTTTTCTTTATTTTTGTACTTATTTTGATTATGTAAGCAGAACCTATAAATAGGCCTGCTCACCCATTGAAATAAAGCCATTGAGTTCACTACTTCTAAAACTCTTTCATCTCTTCCATCTTGCCCAGCCAGCTCAGTCAACAGAGCTTTTGGCTTTTACCTGATTTTATTGGCATAAAATCTTCACTATCCATCATGAAAATAATCACAATAATTGCTGATTCAGATAAATAAACAAAACAGTAATGGAAATATAAATTATAAATATAAAATGAAATAAAAGGTATATCTCATGTGACGAAATAAAATCAAATCAAGGTAGATGAGAATAATAATAAAAATAATATTGATCATGAAATTTAAATCAAAAAAATTTTATAATCCTTAGGAAGATAGAGAATAAAGATTATAAAAGCGGAATAACTCCTCACTACTGTAAGTAAAGTAGTGGGTAGTTATGAAAAATGAGAGAGTCTCAAACGACTTGGTGAGGGGGATAGAGTCTGATGGGTCTCTGTCCCACTGATCATGATGGATGTATTTATACATCTAGCTCACAGACTCCTGGACTGAGATTCATGCTACTCATGTTTCCCTCACCACACCGTTCCTGGTCCATATCTGGATACAGGTACTTTCCGTCCGTCCTGGATGCCCCTGGATCGATCTTGAGGAGAAACATGCAGGTGTAGCTAGATGGGCCGGCCCACCAGCTCTACTCTTTGTACCCTTATTAGACCAAGGGTGGTCTACAACAACCTCCGATAAATCCAGATCATAAAAAATGATTGAGGAGTGAGGAAGAGGCTTTCTTTCTTCAACAGAAACCATTGAACATATTTCCCTGAATCCCTCAAATTATTCATGCTCAAATCCTCTATGTTACAATACTACAGACTGGTATTGTGTTACCTTGCGGAACAAGGCTATCAATACTCTTGCAACACAATACTTCCCACAGCACAAATTACTAGCCACAGCACACAATACTTCCCACAGCAAAAGCCACAGATAATTACCAAAGGCTACTATTTTATTTATAGATCACAACTTGAGTATTTGGATTTAGCAAATCAATAACTCACCACATTTGTGAACTCAAATAATGCAGAAAAATTTATAAAATCCACCAAGTTGACACCTTGAAATTGAGGATTCACAAGTTCAGGTGTGATCATATCAAATTTTTGAACATTTTGTTGAAGTAATATAATTGGTAGTTTTTGAGGTGGAACTATTTTGATTGTTGTTCTGATGTATACCAAATCACTGATATATAAAAGATGGAATTGGTCCTTTGAAGTGAAAGAATTTTCTATGACCAACTGTTGGTATTTCAGCAAGCAAAGCTTAATGGCTGCAGCATCAGCTTAGTTGACCTGGGAAACTGGTCTGACTTGAGTGTTGCATGCCTGCAATGACCAGACTGGTCATTTTTACAAGGCCCTGAGTGATAAATATATCAAAGAATTCTTTTACTGTATTGTTTGACAATATGAGAATCACCTGAATGGTGAATATGGCTTTAATAGAAAACCACATGGCTTAATTGAAAGAACTTCATGGAAAATTCATCTGCCTAGGCGTGATACAAATATTCCTTCAAGACAAACACATATAGTTATCCTCATGGAGAAAAAGGTGAAGTTTAATTAATGTAATGGTTTATCAATAGAAAAGAAAATAGCACTCAACATTAAATTGTGTGTTGGATTATGTGGATCCAGAAAATCCTCCTGTGGTGGGTTGCTAGCCAAGTTTATGAGTGTCCTGGATTCTAGAGATAACCCGGGGCACACAGAGAGGGAGCTGGACATGAATCTACTGGGAGTAAGAAATTGGACATAATAAAATACTGCATTTGTGAAGAAAATTGGGACATGAAAGTGCTGACTTACATCTCTTTGGAAAATTGGTATCTTCAGTTCTTGAGATTGCCAATTATAAATGAAAAAAAAGGAGCAAAAGGTGTAGATATTTCTCCTGTTTCAGTTTTAGTTCAGGCCTTTTCTATGAATGATCATTTTCTTCATGAGGGTATTGGTACAATTAGTCAAAAAATATATGGAAAACAAAATATAAAATTCATACAAATGTGGTAGTACTAATCATTGTGTGGATTCCACTTTCTGTGTGATATATCATGAATCTCTCTCACTCTAGCTATCTGAGCTTCTCAGAACTTGAGTTTACCATTGGTGTCACTGAAAGTCTGGCCAATCTCCATAGAGAGTTTCATTCTCTGTAATGTAACTGTCTTGAACCAGCCTGCCAGGTCCTGGGGTTGCAACCTTTGTGCAGTATTTAACATGCATCATAATGATTTATCAGAAAGGTTTCTAATGCCAATGACTTCTTGAGTCCTGGTTTGTATTAAGGCACCACATTTCAGAATTTTTTTCTGGAATCTGCTCCTGGAATCTTAAGACTGGAGGATAGACAGAGTGAAATTTATGTGGACACTGGTGAGGGGTTGGTGGTGCATGCACCACCAGTATCCCTAGTAATAAATATATGTGCAATGCAAACAACCTGAAAGCCAAATTTTTTAATGATTATGCAATTCATACTATGTGAAAGCATCCCCACAACACATATTACCTGCAAGCATTTGGATGTGGGGGAATAAAATAGCAGAATTTGACTTTTTTTTCTTATTTTCTATTCTTTACTTAGGACCAATAAACAAATTGACATTTGATGTCCTATGAAATAAAATTAAACTTAAAAGTCCAAAATATTTATGTAAAAGCTTAAGGGCTTGTTTGGCCCTGTGCAGGTCCAAGATACAGATATTGTCTGAAAATATCTGCCCATGGGCAGATATTCATACCTGGAAGATATTGTGCAGTTGCCAAACATGTCACTGTATCTCAACTTTTTCACAGATATCACTGACATATTTTCCTCTAGTGCTTGGCTAGCCAAGAATCTTGTGCTCTCACTCCTCAAAAAATTACTCACATACTCATCCACAAACTATCTCTCATTGGTGGCAGCACCTCAGAAACGGCAGGAAATTCTAAAACAGGAACAGAAACAAGACAAAAAAGGAACAACATACCAGTCATGGATTCTATGAATAACCAGCAATTTCAACAAGCTTACCACCTCATCCATCAGGTTCTGGTCCAACAATGCAGGGGTTTAATTCTATTCAAGCACAGCAAGCTACCTCTATTCATCATTTTGTCAAAGGAATTGCTCATAGTAGTCATGAAAAAGGATAAAATAAATAAAAAAAATAAAAAGTAAAAAAAAAGAACTTGTCAATAATGTTGATGGCCAACTTGAAAAAAAAAAATAAATAAAAAGGAGATCTTACTCACTGCAAGAAAAAGTCAAGCAACTGGCTGCACTTGACATGTAAGTTTCCTTTGTGCACAAAGGCAGCTTGCATGTCAAGTGCAAGCTTGACTTTTTCATGTAGTGGCTCTATGTCCTATTTTTGTGGGTTAGCCCTTTTTTTTTTCCAGTTTGTTTTCTTTCTTTCTTTCTTTTTTCTTCTTTCTTTTTTTTCTACTCAGGAAGGTGATGTGGGGTAGATCGGTGCTAAGGGCTGCGGATCAGCAGGGGAAGGGGAGGATTGTTCAACGGATAACGATCCGAACCGGTAGGGTGGCGTCGGTCGGCAGTAAGGGTTATTGTGACGAGTAATAGAAAGGACTCATAAACCTCACTTGAGGTTAATATTGATTGCGTGCACAGGAAAACTAAGACAACAAGTGACATGTGTGTGACATGTGGAAGAAACCGATGAATACCTCTAAATCCGTAACTCCTCCTCTTCTAGGCAAAGTTTGCCTCTGCTACCACAACACTCCCCCTCAAACTTTGCCCATTAATAACTTTTGAAGTATCTTGTCTTGTAAATTTTTCTTTAAATTTTTTGTAAATACATCAGCTAATTGATCTTGATTTTTTACCCAAACTAAATTAATTTCTTTTTCTCTGATAACATCGTTAACAAAGAAAAAATTCCTCAATATTTGCCTCATCTTTCCTCGTGACCCATTGTCGTTTGCTATAAATACCGCCGCTCTATTATCACATAAGATCCTCTTTTCTATAACACTCACTAACGATTCCATAATATTTATCATAGATACATGAAATTCTACTGCTTCACCAAGTGCAATATATTCAGCCGTACATGTTGATTTTGCTACTGTTTTCTGACGTCTTGATGACCAAGAAATTGAGCAATTGTTAAACTGTGCTATGAATCCTGAGGTTGATCGATGAAATTCTCCTCCCCACCCTGCGTCTACCCACAAGTTCATGCCGCTAGACTTCGGATAGAAAGGTAATTTCAAGTCTTGCGTTTCACTAACGATTCCATAATATTTATCATAGATATATGAAATTCTACTGCTTCACCAAGTGCAATGTATTCGGCCGTACATGTTGATTTTGCTACTGTTTTCTGACGTCTTGATGACCAAGAAATTGAGCAATTGTTAAACTGTGCTATGAATCCTGAGGTTTATCGATGAAATTCTCCTCCCCACCCTGCGTCTACCCACAAGTTCATGCCGCTAGACTTCGGATAAAAAGGTAATT
>KN362720.1:0-10733 GCA_000785685.1 Uromyces viciae-fabae | reverse complement strand
GATTCAGCACACCAGATGGCACACAATTGGAGAACCTAGTTGGCAACACAAACTGCGTCAGAATCTGAAAGACTTTTGAAATGTGATTTAAAAAAAAATGACATACCTCCTGAGGATCAATATCATGTGTTCCTGTGAAACCAAGAGCACCCAATTTCTTCATATTTTCCTCTTCATTCTTTCTCTTGAGGCATACTCCAATGTGTTTCACGAGATTGCTAGTTGAAGAGTTGTTGGCACCCCTATTGATTCCTTTTCCACACCTGAGAATTCACCATCATTCCAATCAGTTTACTCCAATAGTCACAAAGGGATGAGATTGAGAGAAGTAAACTTACATTCTGCACGGCCAGGAGATCATACGCTTCTCGTTTTTGTCAAAGGAGCTGGATAGTTGTGGCACTCCAAAGGACAGGTAAGTCTTGCTGGACGAGGTTTTATGCAACAGTTGTGCATTGGCTGGAGCAGACGGAACGATTTTACTTAAATCAGCCAGTCTATTGGATGATTTCAAAAGACTTACTTAGGTCTTTTTCTTCTGATTGGGCGACCGATTGCTCGACAGAGCCAGTGTTGCTGGGGGTGTTTTCTCCGTTGATTTGGCTTGAGGTGGTTTGTGATGAGTCGTCGGCTGGATTGATGGGGGAGTCAGGCGGTGATTCACTGCTGGGAGGGGTGGGCCTTCTGTTCCTATTGCGCGACCACATGGTGGCTGGAGGTTGATGGCAGGGAACTTGAATTCCTGCCGCCTTAAGATACATGTAAGATGTTAGGGTGCGGGGGCCAGGCCTGAGTTACAAAAGCGGGTACCCGGGTGTTACACCCGTCAGAAGAGGGAAATTCGACCCACGTACACTACCCGCACCCGCCAGAGCGGGTACCCATATCAGTTTTGGGTACCCGCTCACGGATACAGGTACCCGCACGTGGGTAACCGAGACATTCTCTAGTACAAACTGAGCCATTGCTCAAACGATTGGCAAGAAATTGATTCTCCAAGAGATTGGCAGATGAAGTCCTGCGAGTATTCTTGACGGACCATCCTTACAGCCGCAGTTTTGATTCCTGGTTCATACCTCCGGAATGGAATTTTCTGGGAAGATGGGAAAAGAAACCATTGATTAGAAAGAATCAAGACTTTAGAGAGCTTTTGTTCAAAGCGGGGGGCAAGAAAAATAAGGAAAAATGTAAAAAAAAAAACTCACCCGTACCAAATATGAAATAACAAGAATAAGTTGGGAAGATGGGAAAAGAAAAAATTGATTATAAGGAATCCATTTTGTTCAATGTGGGGGGGGAAGAAAAATAAGAAAAAAAAAAAAAAAACTCACCCGTACCGGATATGGAATAACAAGAATAAGTCATGTGACTTGTGTGGGGATTGGTTTGATTTGCATTGAGATTCTAAGTTGCTGTGGGGATATGAACCCACATAGCATTATCTAACTCATGAGATTCCCGGGCATAAACCTTTGAAGGAAAAAACTTCTGAGCTAAATGCATAATTTTTTCAAAAAAATCTGCAAATCTGTCCAAGCTTTTTGCAAAACACAATATTAATTACTTATTTAAAATATTGAAATCATTTTCAATGAAAACAAAGAATAAGTCAAATATACCTAAAAACAAGGATAGGGTAAAAAAACACAATAGATGAATAAAAATATATATTTTAGAATAATTTTGGGATGATCAAGCAGGATAAGATTATATTTAAAATATGATTTAAAGAGTAAATTTAAGTAATATGATTATGATGATAAAATAATAATATTTTATTTTTAATATCAAGTATAAAAATGATAATAATATTTTAATTGATTTTCTTTCTTACAAAATTATAATTAGATTTTTATCATGAGTAATATATATATTTTGAAGAAGAAATGAATGGAAAATAATGAAGAAGAATAATGGCAATCAATCATGATTCAATTTTCATCTTGCTTTCTGAGAATCATGACAAAGAATAATTACGTCATATTAAATCATAAAATCATAAAGTTATAATTTTAAAATCAAAAAGAATAAAAATTAGTCAGTAATAAACTTTCAATTATTTTAAGTTAATTTAAAATTATTTTAATAAAAATTCTCACCTTAATATTCTGGTGGTAATTTTAATTTAAAATTTTCAATTATTTCTTTTAGGTAATTTATTCATACCTAATTAAAATAATAAAAATAAATAAATAAATTTTCTTTGTATGAATTTATACAGTAAAAATTAACTCACAATTATTTGTGAGATTTAATTTCCTTTTATTTAAAATGTGAATTTGAAACAAAGTTCATTAGCTGTGCACTAATTTTCTCTGGGAGTTGATACCTCAAGCCTCAAATCTATACCACACACGGCCCTGGATGCCATATTCCAGTTGCATGTGGTCCCCCAACCCTGCCCAGATGGCAGCCGGATCACTTGTTCTGGCTGATGTGGTGAGGGACTTCAGCCAGAATGGCTATCCAAACCAACCTTTCCAGTGTTATGATTGGCCTGGTTGACTAGGCTAGCCATTCAGCCAGCCCTTCCTACTCAGGGAGCGGTGCAGGTTAGCTGACTGGACAGGTATACACATTGAATTTATTTACCACATGTTGTATAGCTTACCAGAGGCTTTTAATACTTTTTCCTGCCCAATATTGAGTGCTGATGGCTGAAATTTAATGGTTGCAAATCTGTGCCAAGAATGTATTGCCTGATTGTTTTGTTGAGTTGAGGGTCCTTGCTTATTTCTTTCCATGACAGACATACCTGGACATCCTCATTTTTTTATAGTTGGGAGCTTGAGCTTTTGGTGTTTTTTTATCATCCTTGAGGCCCAAGTTGTTCTTATTGTCAGTAACAAGGTTGCTCTTCTCTTCAGCACTATCAACAGAATGGATCACATGGGTTTTAAATGGCTTATTGGTGGGTGCTTTCCACACATTTTTCAATGGTGGGTTGGCTCCTTTGTCATTGTAAACCTTGATAGCCCAAGGTTCTGAAATTATATCATTTAATTCCATCAGCAAATACCCTTAATATTGGAGGCAATCAATATTACTTACTTTGTTTTTTCTTGTTGTGTTTTTTTGGTTGAGGTGTGATGAGTCAAGGACTGGGGCATGGTTGCCAGATTTGAGTTGTGTTGAAAAGGAGATATGCCAGGCCTGAGAGTAAATTGTGAAATCAGAGGGAGCTGTGAAATGGTGTGAGGAAGATGAATTTCATAGGAGGTAATTAGGTTCTAGAGAGGCCCTACATCTTCAGCCTTGCAGCAAATTTTACCTCCCTGAGTGTGACAAGAGCCCAGGTTAGAAACCCTGGTGGGGTACAAGTTTTGGTTTCCAGGCTGTAAAATTTTTTTACAGCTCCCAGTGCAAGTAGATCTAATGTTTTTTCCGTTAAATAATTCCAGTTTTGTCTGATGTAATATCAGATTTTTCCAACCAATGCAGTACCAGATGTAAGAATCTGATAGAATCATGCTGGAAATGATGGGCCACAGAAATTTTAATTTGCTTTGCAACCAACTGCAGCTCAATCTGTTACGTTGAGGCAATCCTATCCCAGTGGAGGTGCAAGTGGCTGTGGGCCTCTATGATGTTGGCCATGTGGTCAGCCACATAACCATTTTCTTGTGGATAAAAAGATTATAATTGAGTATTTGCAAGCTGAAATGGATCAAA
Organism: Uromyces viciae-fabae; assembly: GCA_000785685.1. Lineage (NCBI taxonomy): Eukaryota > Fungi > Basidiomycota > Pucciniomycetes > Pucciniales > Pucciniaceae > Uromyces > Uromyces viciae-fabae. The sequence goes on along the minus strand of KN362720.1, from coordinate 7,061 downwards.
TGAGATGCATCAACAATGCGGATCCAAAAACTTGAAAAATTCACAAAATACCCAAAAAATAACTCAAGTCTATCTTACCATTTTGGAATTTTCAGCATTTTTTTGAAATAAAAGTTTTTTTCACAAATAAAAAAAAATGAAAAAAAAAATTCAATAAAACAATTTGGAATTTTTATTTTTTTTTTCTAAAAAAAAAAAAAAATAAAAAAATAAAAAAAACAAAAATCATTCATAAATTGGAGCCTGGTAGGTGCCAATTATAAAACATTTTTGAGTTTTTTTTTTGTTTTTTTTGGGTTTTTGTTGGATTTTTTTTTTTTTTTTTTGGTTCAATTTACCACTGCTTTTTTATTTCAAAAAAAAAGTAGAAAATCTAAACAAAATAAACTCACAAAAGTATTAAAACTCCCAAAAGTTTTTTTTAACTCAAAAAAAAAAAAACCCACTCAAAAAAGATCTTCAAGGTGAACATACTCTGATATGAAGTAGGCAGTAAGCAAGATTTGATTACAGCATGCAACACAAGAACACACATGGTTGCAGACACCAACCTCACTTCATAAAGACCCTTGGAAGAAATTTTTTTTTTTTTTTTTTTTTTTTTTTGAGTCTTTTTTTTTATTAGATTTGCCAATATAATTTAATATATAAATTAAAATGATAAACAACTCAAAAAAAGAGAAAAAAAAATTAAAAGATTGTTGATGTTTGGTTACTTATTAAAACAACTCTCCATATTGATTTGAGTGAGGAGCACATGATTTAAGACAACAAAATTTAAAAGGGGAAAAGATCAAGGTAGGCAAAACACAGAGCTTAACTAGCCAATGTACATGGATGTATGTCATCATCCTGTGCCATGACCCTCAGAATTCATATGCATGACCTAAATATAACACTTAGACTCAGATTGATGGTACAAACAAATCTAAAAAAAAACAGTTTAGTCTAATTATAATTTCATTTTTTTGAAAAAAAATAAGTTTTCATTTATATTATATTATATCATTTCATTTTTTTTTTTCTTGATTTGATTTGATTCAAATGTCTTAAAAAAAAAAAAAAAAAAAAAAAGAATACATGATAACATGATGATAAGAGGACATTGTATAGCATTGATTCAAACTCTAAAATTCTACTACATCACAACTTACAAAGATGCAATTGATACCATCAATTTGTGTGTTGTTATAGAGGGAAATATATATATAAATCAAGCAATGAAATGGATAAATGAAAGATAAAATAAATAAATAAATTTCTGAAATTAAAATTGAAAATTTTTTTTTTTTTTTTTTTTTTTTTTTTTTTTTTTTTTTTTTTTTTTTTTTTTTTTTTTTTTTTTTTTTTTTTTTTTGGTGGTGGTGGTGGTGGTGGTGGTGGTGGGGAAAGATAAGTTATCTCACTTATTTATATTTTTTAATAGTTTTATGTCTGATTTATCCCTTATTCTTGTTTCATTTCTAGACCTAGCATCACTCCAGATCTTCATTGTGGGTGGGTGGGGGAGGGCTCTCTTATTTGTTACATTATGCATAGTTCAAAGCCAAGTATATTTAACCTAGAATTGTAGGACTCTTTTTCCATTGTTACTCTTCAAAATAATTATGAATGAAAAAAAAAAATTCTTCATTTAGCAGAGTTTTAAAATTAAATAAATTGTTATGGGTTTTCCACAATACATACAAATAACAAAAAAAAAAAAAAAAGAAAAAGAAAAAAAAGAGTAAAAAAAAAAAAAACAAATGTAAATTTTATTTATTTATTTATATAAATCTTCTTCTTTTACTACTTTTTGAATAATATGCTGTAACTAATTTTTTATTTCTATATGTTATTATTTTTTTTTTTTTCAATTTATTTTAATTTTTTTACTTTTTATTTATTTTTTAATTTTTTTATTAGATTTAAATTTATTATTATTATTACTTTCAGATAATTTTCTTTTACTATCTTGTTTAAAAAATTCTTTTCTTGTTTCTTTTTCACGTTCAGATCTACCACCAAGTTGATGATTACGTTCAATTTTTTTAATTCTTTCTGCATCTATTTTTTATTCAAATCAGTTTTTTTTTTTTTTCATTAATTAAAAAAAAAAAAAGGCAAAAAAAAAGGCAAAAGAAACAAATTTACTTTTTTTAGCTTTAGTTTCTTTACGTTTAAGAATTCTAGCTTTAGAAACAGCTTGTGCTTGTTGTAAAGCACCTAAACTAATACGTTCATTAGGTTGTAATAAAACTGTCCTTTGTTGTAAATAAGTTGGTTGAATTCTTGATTTTTGATATTTTGGTTTAGATGCAAATGGTAATGAATTTTGTAATGTTTTAGGTATTTTTAATTTATTAAATCTTCTAGTTTCTCTTATAATTGGCTATAAAAATATCAATTTTTTTTTTTAATCAATATTATTATTAAACAATTTGAAAAAAAAAAAAAATATTAAAATTGAAAAACCACGTACCCTATATTGAGAATTAACGTCAACTGGAGTTTTCAATTGTTGATCTCGTCTAACTTCTCCAGTCAATCTCATTCCTTGCCATCTAGTTTTATTAGGTAAAAGTAGAGAAGCAACAGGAGTATAAAACATTCTAGGTTTGACATTATACCAAGCTCTCAAGAAAATAATATCACTCATTAAGACTTTATCTTCAAAAGTAGCTCTAAAAGTACCTTCAGGTTTAGCTAAAGCTTTTTTAACTTGTCCTCTAATTCCTGAAACTGTTCTAATTTGAGCTCCTTCAAATTTTGTAACTTCTAATGAACTATTAAACATTCCTTTAATAAATGCTGTATTTTTAAATATTTTAATTGGTAATCCTGTTAATTTTAATTTTTTTACTATTCTACTACTTCCATCTACGTCTAGTACAACTCCAGTAGCTGAAATTCTAAAATTAGTCGATCCACTACCCATTCTACTAAAAGCGCAAATACCAGTGTTTGGATTAGAAACTGGTCCATAAAAAGTTGCTAAACAATGCGTATGTTCAGGTGTATATTTAAGCATTCTATTTCGAGTACCATCGTCAAGTGAATAAATTGGAACAGTTTGAAATCGACGCCATCCAACTGAAATGATGAGTGGATCATTGGTTTTCAAAACTTTTGGATACCATCTGTGTTTCTTCAATCTTACTTGTACAAATCCTAGACTATCCTCACCAGGTAAAAGACCACCGAGTAAGAATGGGAAAATTGGATCAAAATTGTTCACTAGTTCAGGTGGTACACCACCCATTTCAATTCTAACATAGGCTCCTGGTCTGTATCCTTCGATCGCAATACGAGTTTGATCATCATCATCCTCAAATTCTTTGATTGTTTCCTCCATCCTTCGAGCAATTTCTTCCTTTTGCTCAGTGTAAAAATCTTTACCTCCCTCTTCATCTGAAGATCCATCATATTCCCGATCAAACTGTCGTTTCAATGCTTCTTTTTTCTTAACGAGATCTTCCTTTTCATTTTTAGGGTGATTTGTAGAGCCATTTTGAGCTGTTCCTACTACTTTTTCTCCAGTTTCAAGGTCCTCAAAATCACCACCTTCACTTTCATCATAATTATCTGCGTTCTCTGGATCATTATTTTCCCGATCTCCAGTGATGAATAAGTGTCGAATTGATTGCAAGCAACTTTCTTCGCTCCACTTTTCTAGTTCATGGGGCATAGTTGGCTGGTGAAAGTTATTAAGATTGCGAGATCGCTCTTCTTCGTCTGCTCGTACTGATCGATTCGCAAGTTTAAATAGTTCACTTTCGTCTTCATTTTGAGTTGGCTGGCTAGGGGTTGCAATAACTTCCCCTCTAAGCCTACAACAAACCTCAGCAGGATTGTAACGGTTATCATAAATGAGTTTCATTGGGTTACATGGAGTCTGCCTAGAGGCAGCAAGATGAGCAGCAGTTTGAACAAGATTTTCTTTCCATTTGGGGCCCTTGGTTGATTCATTTTCACTAAAATTTTCTGCAGAAATATCCTCAAATTCTTCTTCCTCATCCGATAATTCAACATCAGATTTATGATCGGAACCAGATACGTTACTTCCGGATCCGAGACCAAGATCAGAGTCGCTATCAGCAAATGCAATATCTCCTTCTTCTTTTGATGTGGCTTTCAAGCCATCAGCGCGCCTACGAGATGCTTTATTTGACCTCGACAATTCAGTAATTGGAGGCGCAGCTTCATCTTCTGGTCCATCAAAATCAATTCCACTATCATCATCCATACTATCATTGTCTTCCGAGTCTGAATGAGATGAATGACTTTGGTCGGAAACTTCATCTTCACTAGAGCTGCCATGTCGTGAGGACCCTTCTGCCTTGAGTGGTTTTTCTGAATCATCTAGTAGCCGAATTTTGCTGGATTGAACATTATCTCCAATTGTAGATTTAACAGTTTGTAAGCCAACGACCATTTTGATACCCTCTCCTGCTATAGCATCATCTTCACTTGCGTCCTCATCATCTGAAGCTTGAGAGTCATTAAACTCGCTCCTAGTATTCTTGGAAGAGAAATGATTGGTTGTATTAACCCAGACAGTATCTCCATCAAAAACAACAGCACCACCTGCACCTCCACTCATAGGAGCATGTACCAGTTTGTGTTTCTCTGCAATTTTTCTACGTTTTTCACTTTCCGTTGTCGGTAATGGACATGGATCGTTTAATCCAGTTAATTTGCTAACAAAGAATGAATCTAAACCAGATCCTGGTACGTGTACTTTTGGCGTTACATCATCTGAAGGTGGTCTCATTGGTATACCTCGTAAATATCCCCAAACTGCAATTGTTCGATCACATGTTGGTGTAAGCCTTATCATTTCACGTGGTGTTATATCTTCAAATCTATCAGCTAGAATGTATGGGTGACTATTTCGGAAAATCAGAGGTCTAAATTTGACAACACTAATGAACCTGCGTGTTGTTGGAACAAAAAATAAAAAAGATAAGTCCAATAGAAAAAAAATAAGAAAAATAAATGTTTATGTAGAGACCTTGTTAGGTTAATAATTTCTCTATCTGGATATCTTCCATTTCGTACTCCACTTAGATAAAACATTTTTGCACCATCATAAACTTCAGTCCAAAAACGATGTTTTAATTTTTTCTTTTGTTCTTTTAATGCAGATGGAGTTTTAATTAAATCTAAATGAGTTAAAACAGCCATTAATTTAGGTAATCCATGAGAAGATAATGCTGATAGAGCTTCAAAAGTTTCCTGTTTTTAATGATAATAAATCCAATTTTAAAAACAAAAAAAATTTTTTTTTTTTTTTTTTTTTTTTAAATTTATATCAATCAGAATAGGAAAGTTAAACATACCATTTCAAAACCAAAACTTCCATCTATTAAAAGTAGTACAAGATCAGCAACTTTAGCAAGATCAACCATCGCACCTAAATCATTAGGACATTCAACAAAAGATAATTTTCTAGATTTTCCTGCTACTACAGTTATAGGTCCTTTAATTTCTGGTAATGTATTTTTCGTATATCTTCTTACTAATGATCTAATTAAAGTTGTTTTTCCTACCTTTTTTTTTTTTTTTTCAATATAAAAAAAAAATAGTTATTTAAGGCTTTTTTTTTCTTTTTTTTTAAAAAAAAGGAAAAAAAAAAAAAAAAAAAAAGAAAGAAAGGTAGAAATTTACACCAGGAGGACCCATGACAGCAACGATAGCAGGAGGAGGATTATCATTTAAATCTAAACCGAAAAAAAGAAAAAAAAGAGTTAGATAAATATTTTGAGTTAAATTTATAAAAATAAAAAAATTTACTTTTATTATTTGAATTTTGAGATTTTATTCCAAAAGTACGATCAGGTAAAGGTACATGTAATTTAGCTTGATCTTTTTCTACATTTCTTCTTGCTTGTTTTTCTGCTTTTCTACCTGATTTAGGTGCGAATGCCTATATTTTATTATTATTATTATTAAATTTTAAATTTTATTAGTTTTATTTTTATTTTTATTAATTTTTATTATTACTTACTTTTGGATTTTTTCCTTTTTCATTTTTTGGTTTTAATTTTTTAGTCGGTCGATGTGGTTTATTAGTTTGTTGTTCCATTTTATTTATTTTAATTTTTTTTTTTTTTTTTTTAAATTTAATTTTATTCAATTTTTTTTTTTTTTTTTTTGCCCAATTGATTACATAAGCCCCGCCCCCCTTTTTAAAACTCAACTTAAAAAACGAGGGTTTCTAACCATATTTTTAATTTCTTAAAAATAAACTTTTTTTTTTTTTTTTAAGGTGAAATTTCGCATATTCGCATTGCACACTTTGAATTTAAAAAACAAAATCAAGACCCCGAGGGGGCTGACTAGACAATGTTTAAGCGCTATAAACTAACAACTAACAGACCATACACACAGCTAAAAAACAGGCATGAGAGAGAAAAGAAAAATGTAAATGAGAAAAGAAAAGAAAAACAAAGGAAAAAATAGTTTAAAGGAAATCGAAACGACCGGAGGACTTGAGGAAGGTCGCCATCGGAACATCTGCTTTGCGGTTAAGTAAAAGGGCCGAGAGATTGTTGGAGCTGAAACGAATATCCATATTTCTGACCGTGCTTCGCAGGACCCGCCGAGCCTTGCTGTACCTAGGGCAAAATTGCATAAAGTGAGAAAGGGTCTCTTTGCCCCCACAAAAAGGGCAAAGAGGATCAGTAGCAAATTTAATCTTGAACATGTGATGGTTTAGCGGGCAGTGTTTAGAAGCTAATTGATTGATTAGCGCCGAAAAATGGATGGGAAGAGATGATATTTTATTGGTGTTGGGAGACGAAACTAAACAGGTGGCTCTGAGGACCTTTTTCCAGTTACTTTTCAAAGTACGAGTTGGGGGATCACTGCTCTCCATCGCCTGACCCGCGAGCTGATCAGCGGCCTCGTTACCTGCTACACCTACATGTCCGGGACACCAAGTCAAACTAAAGGTTGCCCCCCTATTGCAGTCAGATACCGTTCTCCAGATTTCATCAAAAAGGTTTTAGAGGCACCAGAGTTGAGATGAGCACGGCGAAGTGAAGCAATGGAACGAAAGAAAACAAGATAAAATGAAA
>JNCO01007242.1:0-12270 GCA_000785685.1 Uromyces viciae-fabae | reverse complement strand
ACATAAATCATTGAGTTCCTGATGTATAGGCACAATCATTTAGAAAATGTAACGTTGTCATAATGTAAAAAAAAAGAAAACACTCACTTCAGGGCCTAAACATTGCTTGAGCCAAGATCTGGATCTCAGCAGGCGAGTGCCCATCACGTAGCCATTGTGAAATTTGTCAAAATGATAAATCAAAATTTAATTACCCAAAAAGAGGGCTAAATTTAAATACTCATAATTGTGAGTTAATTTTAATAAAATATTCTAAATAAAATTGAATAAAAATTAATGATAATATTTGTTTCTATTTATAATATAGATCCAAATAAAATATTTAAAAATGTTTAAATTTTCTTAATAAAGGAAAAACATTATTTATAACGATTTAGCTGTAAGCAAATCATATTTTTATTTTTATAAAATATTTTATTTTGATTTGAAATTATTTTTAATCTAATTTCATGCTGTTAAATTTTAATGATGTCATTAATGATTATGACATAATAAGAACAGCGATTCAAAATGATTCTTTCAAAAAACAAGAATCTTTGTTGTTTTCACAAGATTGAAATCATTTTTAATTTTCTTTTTAAATAAACAAAATGATTCATTATTTTAATACTTATCTTTATATTTTATCTTAAAAAGACAAAAGAAATTATTACTTCATTATTTTTCTTAAATCATATTATTATCAAAACTAATTTTATTACTCATATTATAATTACTTTCCGAATCATTTATAAATCTTTTATATTATTTTTCATATTATTATTATGAACTTTAAAATATAAAATCATTGTTTTAGCATTGTCATCTTTGCCTTCAGGTATAAATTATTTTCTCTTTTTAATTTTCTATTCTTATTATTTTTATAATTGTTTTTGTTTATTGATTTAAATAATTTTACCTTCAGTAATCTATAAATCTTTTAAAATGGTTCTCATGCGCTCCTCTCGTAAGATTTTCTGCTCATTTCTTTCCACCACCCGTTCTTCACGTAACAATCTTCGATCCTAAAGCTCCATATCCAATGGCTGACAATCTAGTTCCAGATTTTTCTCTAAAAATTTGAGACATTGAGTGCTTGTTGATTCAAATGTGGCTGTTAAGCAAGCTGATTTTTGGGATGATTTAGAATGGGATATTGTGGATTCTTGCTGTGAGTCACCAGAAGTATCTTGAGATGTGTTGCGGAAAAGGTTAGGTATTGTATTGTGTGGCCGTTGTGACAAATCAGAAGATGTAGCAGATTGAGATGAAGCTTGAGAACGCGCATCTGGACTGGCATTAACACCAGAATCATCTATTGTATTTGTTTCATTCTTGGTGATGGGATCAACACATTGAGACATTGAAGTCCAATTATGTCTGGGGGTCTGAGTTGGGGACCAATCATTATCCAAGGGTACTTCAGTGGAAGACCCATCATGACTCTTGTTGGCCACAATGTCATGGTGCAAAGGTATAGGGGCACCAATTCCATCCGCGTTATCTGCCTGACTAAATTGAGGTTCGTTTATATATACATTCATCAAGGATTCAAAAATTGCCATTGCTGCAAGGGTGTAACGGCTGTGCTGCACTTCAAAAAGCGGTCTTTTAGCGCAGCGCAGCAATTTCCCACTAAGTGGTCAGCTGCCAAAGCGGTAGCAGTAGCAGGAAGCTGCTGCAATATAGCTGCGCTGCGCAGCCTCCCGCTTATTTTGAAAGTCTACCAGCGTAAGCGCAGCGCAAAAATGTCCTCTTTTGCTGAAAATACGCGCAGCGCAGCGTACCTTTCACTCGCAAAGAGGCCCCCTGGCAATTGTACAAGTCTTCCTCACCTTCCACGCTTCCTCGCCCTCTCAGTATCAATCCCCAATCCATCATCACCATCCGTTTTAAGTAAGCTTAGATTCATCTCCTCACTCCATGAAAATCTTGACCCGACCTGATTTACCAACCTCCTTTGAACTGTTTTATTAAAATCTTATTTAATTTTATTCAGATTTTATTAAATCATGGCCCCATTAAAACATCTGATTGTCAATCATGATTCCCCCCCCCCCCCCCCCCCAATATGTACTCAAATCCAGCTGGAGTGCCATTGTCAACTCGACAATCTTCCCGCATTGGCACACCACTATCTCATCCCGGATTTATAGCCCCTGAGAGTGATTCTCGCCAAGCGCTTGCAATCACCACCAAGAAAAACCAAAACCGTAAAAAGCCAGTCCCCGTGGCCACATCAGCTGACACTAGCGGTTCCGAGGATGTGACTGAAGTTCAGAAACCTAAGAAGAACAATCATTCGGGACAAATGGTAAGATTAATTAAAAAAAAATTCCTACTACGTAACTACTGATGAAATCGAATTCTATAGGGACCATCTGCTGTGAAGAAAGTCTCCAAGCGCACCGGAAAAGAAGTGAAAATAGATGTGGACCAAGACTCAGAGGATGAAAATGTTCAAGCAACCAAAGTTCCAAAAAAGGACAAATCAAAAGATCGTGATGGCTTTGACCACTGTCGATTGTACTTTTATCCTCCTGGATCAGGGACAAGCAGGTATGAGTTGTTTCATTCCTTGAAGCCCTCAACTTCCCCACTCAATTATGATTCAAGAATTTGACCCGGGTCTTTTTTGACTTAAAAAATAAAAAAACACAGAAGCCAGATGATGTTGTGTACGATTGTCGATGGTGCCCCAACCAATTCAAGGCAACTGGACAATCAAACTACAATCTGAAGACCCACTGTGATGGCTCAACCTACAAGGGGGCTGTTTGAGCCGCCTGTCGAGGCTGTGCAAAGGCCATTGAGTCTGGCTGTAATCTTCCCACTTTGGCTGCTGAGCTTTTCTCTCAAGAGTCCAAAGCAAAGCTATCATCTTCAGGTACGCTCCTTGCCTACACTTCCAAAGGTTGGTTTGACAATACAACTTTGAATAAACTACTTGTTATCTGGATTGTCCGTCAAACGCTTGTGTGGGTTCGACTTGAGGATTTCCACCTTTGAGTGTCGTTTGATTATGCAGTAATCAATTCTCAGCTAAACTCGCGGGTTTGCGTAGCATCACAGGCTCACCAGCTCTATCTTGAACAGCGTACACAAGTGATCAAATAGATAATGGCAAGTTTTTAAATCTCTTCATCCTCAATTAAAAACAACGTGTGACTCTACTGAACTGAATAACATATGCTCTGTAGGCATCAGAATCAAAAATCTCACTGGTATCAGATGTATGGACTACAAAGGGAAGTCAAAAAGCTTTCATAGGTATAAGCTGCTGCTACATAGACCAGGATTCGAATTATATTTGCCAGCATCTTGCAATGAAGTATGTTGTGTGGAATCACAAAGGTAAATATTTGGCATCCCCATTTTCCAATGTGTCGACAAAGCACACACTCCATCAAAAGAGAATTTTCCCGTTATCCTTCTAATACTACCTTGCTTTCATCTGACTCGGGTAGTAACAATTTCACCATGGCCAAAGCAGTCTCAGCCAGGTTTCAAGCATTTGATTCAACAAAGTGGGATGTAGAGAACAACCACCATTGATGCATTTTTCATATCCTCGCATTGATCCTAGGGGCAGGATTGAAGGCTCTCAAACTCTCTAATTACATGGTAAGATCTGATAGAAGTGACGAGTACTTCCCTGAGCTTAGAACAATTTTTGAGGCGGGAGAGGCTGTTGTAGAAGCAAATGAAAACAACAGTGTTGTTGAGATGGAACTTGATGTGTCGGATGATGAACTGATTGACCCTGATGACGCTGAGAAAGCTGTGGTGGAGCAAGGATGGGAATTGGACGACTCGTCTGGTGACACCTAAAATCATTCTGACAGCAGCGGGATTGGATATACATTGAAAAAGGTCTGTCCCTTTCATCTTATATTTGTTCAACTTCCTCAGATGTTTTTTATTTTAATTTTAATTTTTTCTTTTTTACAATTTAGATTGATTACATTTGCAGAAGAATTGGGTCCTCTCCTTGTGACAATCAATAGACTAAAGTAGATTGCAAAAGATTAACAAATGAAGAATAAGAAGAAATGAAACAACAATGAAATACCTAAAGCTTCTAGACATGTATATGAGTGATTCAAATGAGATCTAGAGATGACAATATTTTCCTAAGCTGATTTTAAGAAGTGAGTGAAGTTTGTCAAAACAATGAAATAAAAGATGAACAAGAATAAAAAGAAATATAAATATTCATAGATGATCATTTTGGCTTACTATGGCCTACACGCGATGTGGACAAATAATATTCTGAGAAATGATTTTGACTAATAGTCAGGTGATTTCTAAAAAGTAATATATTTAATTTTAGCGTTTGAATAAGATGAATGAATGAGAAAAGTGAATGAGAGTATGATATTGAAAAGAAACTCACCTCCTCTATGTTTATTGAAATCTTAGATTTCTGGAAATTGACTAAGATTTTATTTTATTAACATAGAGGAGGTGCGGGCTCAAAATGGAAAAGTTGATTATGTAATCACATAATTAATTAATATTTATTTTTCATCATTTTCTAAGTCTAACACCCTCCCTTGCTGAAAAGGTGGATTTTCAGCAGGCTTGACGATGTTGAGATTTGATAGTGCAGCTTGTAGTTGTGTTTTGCCAATAGATTTGGTTAAGAAATCGGCAAGCATAAGTTGAGTGTTGATGTATTTCAAATCTAAAGTGCCATCTTGTATTTTTTCACGAATAAAATGAAGACACAAATCCATATGTTTACTCCTAAAGTTGTTATGGTTAGATGCATTCTTGGCTAGGTCTATGGCACCATTGTTGTCGCTAAACAGAGGAATTTTATTTAAATTTGTAGCAAAGATTTCTGAGATCAGGCTTTGAATCCACATGACTTCTTTTACTGTGTCGGCTAACCCCTTGTATTCCGCCTCGGTGGTTGACAATGAAACAGTTTTTTGTTTTTTGCATTTCCATGATATGAGATGTTGGTTGAAAAGACATACAAATCCCGTTATAGATCTTCGTGTCATTGGGCAATTGCCCCAGTCTGCATCAGAGTACGCTGTGAGATTAGTTTTTTCCTTCTTTTCATACATAATGCCATGAGTTTTTGTGGTGTTTAAATACTTGAGTACCTGTAGTCCTGCCTTCCAGTGATTGATACCTGGATTTTCAAGGAATTGAGACAATATACTCACCGCGTGGGTAATATCAGGCCGTGTGGCCGTTGAGAGATAATTTAATGAGCCAACAAGTTTTCGGTAATTCATCCCGGTTGATTTGAATTCTTCAACTTCTGACGGTTTTGTGTTATCAAGTTTCACATGAGGTTCTAGAGGGGTTCTACTATGATCACGACCACTTAATTTATATTCTTTGAGTGATGTTTCGATGTAGGCATCTTGAGATAAAAATGTATTTGAGTCAGTTCTGGTGATCTTCATGCCTAATAGGAATGTTGCTGATCCAGAATCTTTCATGTTAAATTCATGTTTGATCTGTTGCTTGAAGAGAAGAACATCGGGTCCAAAAACTGCCAGATCGTCGACGTGCAGGTAAATCCAAATTGGCTTATCTCCATCTCTGTAAAATATACAGGGATCAGCTATCGATGTTTCAAAATTAATAGATTGGAGGAATGATGATATTCGTTTGTACCAAGCTAATGGAGCTTTTTTAAGTCCATAAATCGCTTTATGGAGTTTTAATACTTTGTTTTCTGATTCTTTGATTCCAGGCGGTATCTTCAAAACAACATGTTCTTCAAGAGGAGCATTGAGAAAGGCGCTTCGTACGTCCAATTGATGGAATTGCCACCCATACGAAGTGGCCCTTGAAATCAACAGACGGAGAGAATTCAATCGTCCGGTAGGTGCAAAAGTGTCGGAAAAATCAACACCCCACTTTTGAAGAAACCCGTGAGCGCATAACCTTGCCTTTTTCTCCGTTTCCAAACCATCTGACCCTAATTTGCGTTTGAAGACCCACATGCAGGATATGGGACAATCACCAGGTTGTTTGTCGACCACTGACCAAACGGAAAGATCCGAAATATTCTTCAATTCCTTCTGTACAGCCTCCATCCACTCGCTTGCATCAGAACATTTAACTGCTTCAGCGTATGAAGTTGGAGTATCGGCTTGAGTTAAGTTAGATTCCGGACATCTTTTGTATGGCAAAATGTTAGATGGGATGATGTCCCTGGTGATTAATTTTGTTGGGACATAATCGTCTTCAGAATCATCACTTAAATTGGAATCGGCAGGATTTTCAGCAGGAATTTGAACAGGATCTTCCACAATCTGTACAGGGGGGTGATTATCTGTATTAGTTTCAGACTGGTTTATTGGAAAAATTGGAAAAACAGGAACAGATGTAGTATCATGGGAAACAGAAGGAAGTCCAGGAAAGGAAGATTCTACAAATCATACGTTTTTGGAATACACAGAACGTGTCCGAGAGAGTAAAATCTTGTATGACCGCTTTACAAAGTCAAAGCCTAGATTGATTCCTTGTTCTGCCACATTGTATAATTTATTCAATCTAAAATCCTTTGGGATTAGAGTAAAAGCTTTGCACCTGAATGGTTTGAGATGGTCTAAATTTGGTTTTGACCCCATTAATACAAATCCAGGGGCCTCGAAATTATTGTTTGATTTGGAAGGTGTGAGATTGGATAATATTGTAGTGTAGAGAATTGCTTCACCCCAATATGTTGATGGAAGTTTACTTTGTATTAATAAAAATCGTAGTTTGTCAAGAATGGAGCGATTTTCTTGTTCAGCAAATCCATTCAACTCCGGAGTATGTGGTGGACTGATTACGTGTTTGATTCCTTGACGGGCGATGAATGCCTGAAAATTAGCACCAATGAATTCCCCGCCCCCATCTGAATTAATTTGTCGAACCTTCCTAGATGTTTGTTTCTCTGCAAATTGGATAAAGTCAATGATTTTGTTTGATGCTTCATCTTTTGAGTGTAGTAGAGCGACGTGTTTAAAACCAGAGAACTGATCTATCATCATTAGGAAATATTGTTTCATTGATGGTGTTTGCGGATGAATAGGACCACAGAGGTCGACATGGAGATTACTGATTGGATAATTCGCCTTATCAAAGTGATGGTTGAATGGAGTTTTAACCATTTTTGCCAAAACACAGGTGTTGCAATTTAATTGTTTGTTTGGGAGATTCGGAACCAGACGATGTAATCTTGTAGCATCAGGATGTCCCAGGCGAATGTGCCATTCTAATAGTTTGTTTTTATCTATCTTGTTGACCATATGATGGAAGCAAAGAAGATTATTTTTCGATTTTTGCCTTGTCAAGATTAACGTTATCCGATATTATTTCAATTTTGTTATTTGTGCATTTCATGATTATTTCAGATTTGAATAGTCTCATTAGTGAAAGTATGTTTCGACTAAGATTTGGAACAAATAAATTATCTTCTAGATTTAAAACTCTTCCTGATTTGAGAGTGTATGAACAAGATCCTATCCCTTCAGCAATCATTCCTTTTGACGACCTATCTCCTGTAGTGACCTGAATTCTAGTTGGTTTGAATGAGTTGAAAAGATTTATGTCGTTAATCATGTGATGTGATGCTCCACTATTGATCAATAAAGCACCTTTTTCATTCAGACTTTGAGTGTTGTTGTAGGATACATGAGCTTCAGTATAGTGCGAGGTAGTTAATTTCCGATTTTCATTTTTATTTTTCATGAGGTGGGGATGAAGAGCATAACAGACATCTGATGTATGAGTTGTAAAGTTGGGATTATGAATATTAAAACCACAGGCAGGGATTATCTTCTCAGGAATCAGTTGCATTGGGAGTCCATTTTGGGCAATGAATATAGTAGATTTTTTTACTTGATTATTAAGGACCGTGGCCGATGGGAGAGAGATAGGATTTCCATTTTGTCTAGTTTCATCATGATACACCCGTTCTTGTAATTTATTCAGTACTAATGTAGGATCCTTAAATAGAGATTCGTTTTCGAGCATATTATCAACCAATTGATATAAATGTTCTAGTAGTTTACCCAAAATATCATAACTAAGTATGTCGGCGGGCATCTTTATATTTACTGCAGAGAATTCGTGAAGTAATTCTGTAATATCATTGATGAAAGTTGATAGCGAGTCTTTAAATTTATAACAAGTATAGCGTAAATACACCCTTGCTTTGTTATTGATACTTTTAGAAGCATAAATCGTAATAATTTTGTTCCAGATTGAGTAAGGCGCTTCCATGTTTTCTTCGGTGACAACTTGGTTAAAAAGCTTTAGTACCTAATTTAGAGACTATGAGATGCGCTGTTTCTTTCATCGATTTAATCATAGGATTTGTTAATCGAAATGTAGTTCTGTTGGAAGTGGTCGGTGGAGCAAGGTTGGTGGATATGTGATCTTCATCTATTTCGTCACTATCTTCATTTTGAGGAATTATAAATCTAGGATCACTAATATATTTATAAAGGTCTTTCGCTTTGAGGTAAATTAACATCCTAAGTCGCCATTGTAGAAAATTCTTGTCATCCAACTTGGGGATGTTGGATTTATCTTCATCTTTTGAATCATCTGCCATTGCGCTAGAAGCTTTAAGTCGTTTTAAGAAGTCGCTTCGAGTCTCAAGACTGTAAATCTGTGAGAATCAATAGACTAAAGTAGATTGCAAAAGATTAACAAATGAAGAATAAGAAGAAATGAAACAACAATGAAATACCTAAAGCTTCTAGACACGTATATGAGTGATTCAAATGAGATATAGAGATGACAATATTTTCCTAAGCTGATTTTAAGAAGTGAGTAAAGTTTGTCAAAACAATGAAATAAAAGATGAACAAGAATAAAAAGAAATATAAATATTTATAGATGATCATTTTGGCTTACTATGGCCTACACGCGATGTGGACAAATAATATTCTGAGAAATGATTTTGACTAATAGTCAGGTGATTTCTAAAAAGTAATATATTTAATTTTAGTGTTTGAATAAGATGAATGAATGATAAAAGTGAATGAGAGTATGATATTGAAAAGAAACTCAGATTTTATTTTATTAACATAGAGGAGGTGCGGGCTCAAAATGGAAAAGTTGATTATGTAATCACATAATTAATTAATATTTATTTTTCATCATTTTCTAAGTCTAACACTCCTCAGAAACAGGCCGAGTGGAAATTATGGTCAAGTAAACTTGGGCACCAAGGGCAAGGCCTAATTGGAGGCTATGGAGTTAGATGGAATGTTGTGTACGACAGCCGACAAAGGGCTTATGAAGGACGGCGAGTGAGTTAGCTTAAAATTATGATGTGAAGCATTACAAGACTTCTTTGCAAAGCTAACACTTAATTTCTGCTTTTGAAACAGGTAATCCAGCAATTATTGGAGAATGAATCAGACAAATATGCTGGTAAATCAGCCAAAAAGCACTTCTTCAAGTCTTACGAGTTGATTACAAAGGAGTGGGAGGAGATACACAGTCTGAATCAAGTTTTAAAATTAAGTTATTCCCTATTTTTTTTCCTTTCTTGAATTAATATTTATGAGTCTTTTATGTACAGGAATTTCTTGAGATAACAAAAAGGATGAAAGGGGATGGGCCTAAATTGGCCATGGTTTTATACGAGTACATCCGGCTTCTTGACTCTTTGGAGAAGAAGAAGGTGGCTGAAGCTTCAACATCGTTGGAGCCAATGTTTGAACTGATGATCAAGATAACAAAAAAATACCTTGAACTGGCACTAAACTGTGAGACCGTTGTGATTGCGACTTATCTTCACCCAGCCTGGCGGTTCATGTTATTTACAGATCGATTCTCAGGTCACCTCAACAGGGTTGTGGCGCTTGTGATGGACAATTTTAACGCTTGTGATGAACTTATCAGGTCTCTCCAACCTAAAACTTCTCCACCAAAAGCAAGCCAGCAGACCCCCAATAACTCTGACTCTGAGGGAGGCGAATTCAACTACTACCCACCCAATCGAGCAGTAGACACAAGCAATGTTAATACTGAAATGGATCAATACAACGTCGGTGATTTTCCTATGGCTAAGAAGGGTTGTCCATTGGGCTGGTGGAAGGTATGTATCAATAATTTACATTCATGGTAACTTGATGTTGTGCTAATTATTATTCTCTTTTTTTCAGGTTCATAGCAAAGATTTTCCTGTACTGGGATCTTTGGAAAGAGACTACCTTGCATGTAGGGCCAGCTCAGCTGCAGTCGAGAGAAAATTCTAAGCCGCAGGAAAGGTTTGTGCTTCTGGCCGACAGGGGCTGGAAATATATACCATTGAACAATCTATTAGCAGTCATATGTGGCTGCGTAACTCAGTAACACTAGGGCGTTTGTTCTCTGATTTTCAAGATGTAATCAAGACCGCCGGGGAAAGCCAAAAGTTTGCCAGATATAAGCAGAAAACGGTGAGGAAATCCTGTGCTATAAGACACTAAGTAGTATGCTAGTATACAAGATTGAGCTGTGTTTTTTTTTCTTTCTCTTTTTTTTTCTCACTTTGATGCAACCAACTCGCCCTCTGCTTCCTGCTAAAAAAGGTGGAAAGAAGTGTTGCTTTAATTTTATATCTGCAACAAATCGTGGAGTGTAAATTATGCTTCATCTCCGCTACAAAAGCGGGAAGCGCGTTTTTGGACTTGTGAAAAAGCGCGCTACCAGCTACATGGGCGCTACAAAAGTCCCGCTGCATAACTGTTCCACTAAGTCTAAAACAGAAAAAGCGGAAGCGGTGGGATCCACGCCGCTACACAAAGCGCAGCTGAGCGGGATCGAAAACTGTTGCGCTTTGCGCTTTGCTGCACTGTTTGTAGCGCAGCTGTTACACCCTTGATTGCCGTCATGTTTGCCTTTTCTTTGAATATGGCGTCCATACGATGTGGAACTACTCTTTTTATGGAATAGAGCTTGAGAGGGATGAGTGCTTGAAAGGCTGCCTCTCTTAATAGATCTGGGAGAGTAAGATGACAAGAATAGAGTTTAAGACTCTATATAAAAATATGTGTGGCTACTGATGGAGTTCTGGTTTTTCTAAGATAACACTCTACAGAATGGTTACTGCCAAAGCTGGGGATTCAGGATTTTATGAGGGGGATGCTCTACAGAATTAATAATGCCTAAGCTCTGGGGTAAGGGGTAATTCTAAGTACTTCTTATCAGTCTACTTTATCTGAAACTAACCCTATGGTTGGGGACTTCTCTGATTGCTTTACTATCAACTAAATACTAATTCTTATAACTAATGACCAGGGGATATCTATCTACAAGGTATGTGCTATATACTTTATGATAATCTGATAGTCTGATAGGCTGGTAGGGAACAAAGGAAAATAGAGGAGGGGTACTTATAGACAAAGATTTCCTGAGAGCAGGGTAACAACTGTTAATATTATGAATTTATTTTTAATCAAAAAAAAATATTTTTTTCATTTTTATTTTTATTTATTTTTATTTTTTATTTTTTATTTTTTATTTTTTATTATCTTTATTTTTTTTCCCAGAGGTTTCCTTTTATTAGTTAGACCCCCTTCCACATCATCATCTCTCAGCCAACTCCGTTGTTTTTTCTTTCTTCATCTTCATCTTTCTCAGTCTTAGTATCTGAAGGTCACCCTAGCTCTGGAGTCTCACTTTGTGGTAGCTTATCATTATATTTTCTTCTTATTTTTTTTCTAAATATTTCAATCATACTTACACTTTTATTTTTGCTATGTTCTCTGTATCTTTTATCTGAAATCTTATCTTTTGTTTCAGAGCTCTTCTACTCAACTTCTGTCCTTTAGGTATCATCATTTTTTTATTATTGTTTTTATTGTTTTTTTGTTTTTGTTGATTACTGAAATAAAAATTTTAGTTATTTGCTCAAATCTAAAATTAATAGATTTACAGTCTCGAGGAAGAGACTCGCTGTCGCTGTTATATCGTATCAGAAATCGTAAAATATATTGTCCCTGGACTAGTTGCTAGCAAACGCATCTTGCGGAAACTTGAATACGATTCTTGTTAATCCTTGCATCGACTTCAATTCAATTCCTCCTAGCTCAACAATTTTCCCAGCAATATTTTTTTTTAAGCTAAAGGACAGAACGTTATTCTATCATAGCTCTGTCTACATCAAATTCTCAATCATGTCATCAGAAGATAACCTCTCATCCATAACCAAAACAATTCCCCTCCTAGATTCATCAAACTTTAATGAATGGCCAGAAAACAAATATTTTTAAAACACAAAAATCTACTTAAATATTGTCTAGAAGAAGCTAATCCTACTTTAACTGGCGCTGC
>KN362719.1:1044-12272 GCA_000785685.1 Uromyces viciae-fabae | reverse complement strand
AAACAAGAATCAGAATAAAGTTTCCGCAAGGCGCAATCGCTAACGACTAGTCCAAAGCAAGTATGAGTGTACTTTCCCGATTCGATATAAGTCGATACCGAGTCTCTTCCCCGAGACTGTAAATCTATTAATTTTAGATTTGAGTAAAGAACTAAAGTTTTGATTTCAGCAAAGGAGTAAAAACAATAAGAAGAAGAAAAATAATGAAAAGGAAATAAACAAAAATAAAATACCTAAAGGACAAATGTCCAATGAAGAAAGCTCTGAGATAAAGACAAGATAAAATAAATAAACAAAGATACAGAGAACCTGAAGAAAAATAAGAGTGGTGAGTAAAAATATAATGATAAAAAATAAGTATGAGAATAAAATAGATTAAATACCACAAAGTGAGACTCCAGTGCTGAGATGACCTTGATATGATAGAAGAGTGAGATAAAGGTGAGGTTAATGTTGAAACACGTAGGAATCATGGCAGGAACCAAGAAATCCAGCATGGTATGCAATGAACTTTTTGTTATGGTCACAAACTAATTGAACTGAAACTGAATATCTGATGGAAATGATAAGAAATAATTCAGTAGGGACCAAAGTTTGAAGTTGATAAAGAGAGAAAATGAATGAGTACCTCTTTTTGCGATCAAAATAGTGATTCCCATCCATTGCTGGTTTCTGGCTTAGTGGAATTGTTGTGCCATTGACAAATCCAATGCATCCAGGAAAACCTTCCTCTTGCATAACCTGTGATGATTCTAGCCGCTCCTGTGTTGTAGGCCATGTGAGAATTCTTGACTTTAATGAATATATTGCCTTGATTACCCTGCATGTATACTTATCGACAGTGCCATATCCAATGGATAAGTGATTATTGAGTCTTATTTTAGCAGCTGCATTACCATTTGACCCAAGGAGACATAATGCAACAGCTAATTGTATTGATGGATCTTTTTGAGGATTGTGTGAGTTGTTGTGAAATATGGGATGGTCCTCGATTAAACTTAGGAGCTTGATGAAACAGGGCCAGGTAGTTCAGAATAATTGGAGCATACTTGAAGGGGGAAGCAGTTCAATTATTTGTAGTTCATATCTTGGGAGATGGCGAGTTGAAGGTTTCCTGCTAACTAGATATTGCTTTTGGAGCAACTGCTGCATAAAATCTATGTCAAGTTCCAGGTCCAATTTGGTATCAGATGAAGCCATGATTGCCAAGGCTGCAGCATTTAAAGAATGAAGGAGTTGTGTCTGAATTGATGGTTGAGGCATTGGGTTAAGCAGTTATAATGGGAAGTTGTTTTGTGAGTGAACTCAGTGGATGATGTGATGTGGTTGAGTAAATTTGGTAGTTGAGGAGAGATGGATGTGGTGTGATAAGTGTGGATTATTTCCAAAAAACCCACTTATTTTGAATTGTCTGGTTTGGCTCAAAAAACGATGTTTTTATGAAAACCTGCATTTCAAAAAATACCTCAGTTGGGTCAAGATTTTTTTGAAAAACTCAAAATTAAAAAGTTGGGTTTGATACAAAAAAAAGGTTGTGTTTGTAATGTCTGGTTTGGTGATATTTGACACCCCCTATTATTTATTTATTTAGATATTAATATTTATTTATTTAATTATTAATAATGATTTATTTAATAATTGATATTTATTTATTTAATCATCAATATTTATTTTTGATTTAATTAATAATTAATATCTCATTATTTAATTATCAATGTTTATTTTAATCATTCATTTATTTTGATTATTTTATTAAATTAAAATATTTTCTATTTTGACAACCTGAAGTTGGAGAATCATGAAATACCTGAATCAATCTTGATTGAAGAGGTGATGGTACAAATACCCTATCTTTATGCCAATAGAAATTTTCCTTGAATTCCAAATCCTCTTTTTCCTCCTCCTCTAGGTCTTTACAATGCTTTGAAAAATAATTTAAAACATCTTTCTGTGTCCGCTGAAAGTATAAATCATGCTTATTGAATGAAGTCATCTGCCAGATTTCCCTTCTCCAGCGATATGATGAATAATCATATCAAAAACATCCAAAAACACGGCCCACTGTGTGCCTGCTTAGGATTTAAAAATTTTCCTTTTTTAAATTTGAATGATCAGAATAAACCCGGATGGGTTCCTTTGTATCCATCAACCAAGCCCCCTATTCTTAAAACACTGCAAAAATAGCTAGCAATTCTAAATCAAGTATAGGCCGACCCCTCTCCCTACTGGATAATTTCTGGGAGTAAAGACTAACAGGGTGAAATTTTCCCTTAACATCTGGTTGGCTTAATACTACAGCAATAGCATATCCAGAACTATCTGAATGAACAATCCAAGGAAGCTGAAAATTAAAATGTTGAAGTAATGTAGAACAAGAAAAATAAGACTTCAAAAGAGAAAATGAAGATCAAGGAGCTTCCTTCCTCAAATTATCAAAAATACAGCAACCCTCCTTAGTCAGTTCTGTAAAAGGTTGAGCAATGGCAGAAAATTTTGGGATAAATCTTTGATAAAAATTGCAAAATCCCAAAACCCTACAAAAAGGTTTAAGACCATCAGGATATGGCCAATCAAGGATAGTCTTAAGCTTACCAGGATCCATCTTTAAGCCTTTGCTAGATAGTTAAAATCCTAAAAACTTAACTGAAGAACAAAAAAATTGACATTTGTTTAAAGAGGCCTTCAAAGGATGTTCCCTTAATTTATTTAAAACCTCTCAAGGTCTATCAACCTTTTTTCACAAGTTTTAGAGAATATGAGGATATCATCAATATATACAAAGCAACAAACATTCAACAATTCCTTAAGGCAATGTTGAATAAATCTCTGGAAAGTGGCTGGGGCATTTGCAATCCCAAAAGGCATTACTAGATATTCAAATAAGCCCCATGGAGTGTGAAATGCAGTCTTCCACTCATACCCAGTGAGAAATTTCAGACAACTGAAGAGTTATAGTTTACTTTAGTAAACAATATTTAATCTTATGTTAAAATGAAACAAATTATAACAATGAAAAAGACTGGTTCATCTGATTGCAGAATCAACATATGGGATTTAAGCAAATTGGGGAAGAGCAGACTCCTGATGATGCTGAGGATGGTCCTCCTGAACTATTATTCATTCATGGAACTGAAACTTATGATAATATTATAAAATATATTTGATTGATAAAAATATAAATGAAAAATTAATAATAATTGAAATTTGAAATGATAATAATGATAACCAATCAATTTGATGATTTGTATTATAACGATATATTAAATGTTAATGTTTTAATAACAAAATTTTAGAAGAATTTTAGTAATATAAGTTAAAAAGATTATAATGATAAACATAGAATAAAAATTGAAAGTGATATTTTTAATTATTTTTATTGATTTGATTTATGAATTGAAATCAATCTCTGAAAAAAAAATGATTCATGAATTGAATTTAACTTGATTGAAAAAATCCTAATCGAGATGAAATCATTTTGATCAGTAAAAAGTATTTCAAGCAATGATTCAAATGAATCAGTTTTATTTTCATAATAATGATGTGAAAACATGATTACTATGACATCATAACAAATAATGAAAATTCAATAATAAATTTACTCACACACGTAAAATGATTTTATTCCTCAATGGGAATCTTAATTGATAGTTTTTCTTATTTTATTTAAATTAAGTAAAAGTATCATGGTATTTTCAAAAATAAAAATAAAAATAAAAATAAAAATTTTGTTAATTAATAAAAGATAAAATAACAAACTCACTCTTTTGAGATGAGTTATTTCTTAATCTTTTAAGATTATTAATTTTATTATTTTGACACCCAGGAGTCACTTGTAATAAATTAAAGGTAGATTTTAAATCAATTTTAGAAAGAAATAAACATCCAGAAAGTTTATTTAAGAGATGAGAAATAACAGGTGATGGATAAGAATAATGAACAGTAAGACTATTTAATTTCCTATAATCCACACCAGGGAAATCATCCTTGCCTTCAGATTTAACAAAAAATATATGAGCACCCACAGGCAAAGAAGATTCCCAAATGAATCCTTTTTTTAATATTTTCATCAATATAAGCTTTTAGTTGTGTGTTTTCATGTTCACTCAAGTGATACAAGCTTGTGAACAGGGGATTTGAGTTTGGTTTTGAATTTATTTGACAATCATACCCTACTCTATGAGGTGGTACTGAATCAAGACTCTTATTAATGAAAACATCATGAAACTTTTTTAATTCTTCAGGTAATTTATTGATTTCATCATTAATTTTTATAGAATTCAGAAATAAAATCCAAAGAGGAGAGCCTCCTACAAATTTTTTACTTTGAGATGGCCATGGTCAACCAAGAATAACCTGAGCCAAATCTAAGTCTGTTACAAAACATTTTACAAAAAATGATTTATTTGAAGGAGAAGAGGAAGGAAATTTGATACATCACTCCCAATATTGGTTGATATTGCCTGATTTTTCTAAGTTGTCATCAAATGCACAACATTGAAAAGATTCTTCAGTTTTTTGAAGATTGAGTTGATTCTTAAGTGAAAAGGAGGAATCAATAAAAGAGGCAGATGCACCCAAATCAAATAAGATGGATATTTCCATCAGTTTAGAATTACTTTGATATAAAATCCCATCCAAGATGGGTCTAGAAGGAATTAATTTTAACAATGAAACTGAGGATGAATTACAAGAATTATCTTCCATTCAAATCTGATCAATAGCTTCCTCAAAGTACAAATCCGCAAGCATTAGAGAAGACCAATCAACTTGATCAGCTGATTGTGATGGGATAGATTCAGAAAATGGCTCCAATAAATGAGAAATCTCAACAGTTGAGACAGTATTTTCTTTAGAGGAAAGAAGATAGCGTTATACTTCTAATTTCCCCTTTACATCAAGATGTTGATTTGGGGGCAATGGAAATCCTCAAATTTTTTGATGTTCACTGTTAAAACTCTTACCACATTTATGACAAACACTCTTCTGTTTACAAAGAAAACAGAACTTAGAAAAACTAAAGGAGGAATCAGTTAAAACATTGTTGAGGTCCATAGGGACTGTACCATCTAGGATTGAAACAGGTGGAGGTGGTGGAGACGGATTATCTCTTGGTTAAACAGAAGAGCACTTCATCAATAATGATTGAGGATTTGAACCTATAGACAATATTTTTGCATATGCTTCTGCTGCTGAGACTGTGAATTATTGCTTTCCCTTCAAAGATGTAGTTAACTTCCAATCCCCTCAAACGACCGCTATCTGTAGAATTTAGGGGGTAATGTCTTTTTTATAAACATCACAACAAGATTCTTCTTACAAATTGACCGCATAAAAAAGTGAATTAAACAAAGTATTGAATTCTTCAATCATTTTATTGCCTTTCTTGCATTTAAAAAGTGCCTTTTTGGCTTCATCATTTTCATGTAAATTCATAAAAACTTCTTCAAGATGAGAAAGAAATGTGTCCACTGATTGTAAAACTGGTAAAATGTACAGATCTTTTGTCAATGCTGATTGTGGTCACAAATCTTGTAGTCGAGCCTTTTCAGTGAGTAAAGCCATTCACCAATTATATGAGGCACAAGGGTCTCCTAAGCTTCCATTTGGGTTGCAGAAATTTTGGAAAATCCAGTTTATTTTTTATTTTTCATTTTGGAAAGCCTTAATGTCCTTTTCTTGAAGTTTTTTGCAAATGAAATAAACTAACTTCTTTTTTTCCTTCAGATTTCCACTAAAATTTGCCTAAGACAACTTGGGGACTTCTTGAAACCCAGCGGAATGAGATTTTGATAATTCAATTATTTGAGAACAGTTTTGATTTAGAATAAGACTATTTTGTTCAAAAATTTGATGTATTTTACTGAATTCCTGTTGAACATATTGTTTAAACTATAAAAAATTGGTATATAAGGTTTTCATACTGGTGATATCTTCAAGATCCTTAGAAATTGTCTTGAAACTTGATTTAAGTGATTGAAATTAAGCCAAAATAATGTTCAAGTCCTTCTTTTCATCTGATCCAAGTTGTAAGGCAGAAATTGGGCTGGAAAGTTGAGGAACTTTGAGTTCAAGAGAGGTTTGAGTGTCAACGGGACTTATAAAGGAAGAGGGAGAAGATTCCTTTCTTGAAGAAGAATTTTTTATAATGTGAGGATCAAGGTATTATCCCCCAGAGAAAACTAGTGTAATGCTAATAAATTTCTCAGAAAAAATACCTTAGGCTAATTCAAATTGATGATATTGACAACAATTTTTTATAATATTTTATATTCCTTTATTATTATGTTTTTAATTAAAGAAGAAGTTATATTTAAAAAATAAATAATGAAACCAGAATAACGACTTGGAGAAAATTTTCCTCCTACTACAATACCCATAATTATATTCTAACAAAACACAAAATAAAAAATCATAGAGAATAAAATATAAAAAATAGGAAAAGATAAATAACACCACAAATAGCTGGAAAAATCTTGAACTAATAAAATTGTAAAAACTGAATTTAGACCAAAAATCTTAGTTTTATAGAAATTTCTAGAAAACTAAAATTTTCAAATTTGTTACACTCTGGTAGTGAGACTACCAAAAGAACTATGCCAGGTGGCTGGTGAGACTGTGGTGGAGCAGTGTAACCCAAATAGGTTACAAAAAAGTTTCACAAACTCAAGTCTGTCATGACTAGCAAACATCAGACTCCTGTCACACCGCTGTGAGACTCTAAAAGAGGCTAAAGTAGATTTTAACCCTTATAGCAGAATTTAGGAAGGGATGATGGAGTGAAGACTCTGCCTTCCTGGGGTGAAAAGAGAGTCTGAGAAGGATTTACTGATGGGGAATGACAGGGAGCAAAGCTACACCTTGTGATGGTAAGAAGTCAGAAGTTTTAAAGAGTGTTTCCAGCACTCAGATTTGGTTTTGGAAAAGAAAAGTGGCAAGGCAGCAGGATAGCTGTGGGAGCAGAGGATATGAGTCAAGTCCTCTGTGGCTCCTTAAAGAAGGGGGAGGAATGTGAGCAATGGCTACACACTGAAGAGTTCAATGAGTGTAAGTCTTTATTTCTTTGGTATGTAAGTAAGTATTAATTATTATTGGACTGGGGATAATATTTCTGATAACTCAGATGATGATCAGATGGATTAGATTAGATGGGGGGAAAACACTGGGGAGAGAGATCCTTATATATAAAATGGTGTGAAAAACAGGGTACAACAAACAGGGTGTCAGAAAATCATACAGTGCACAGCCATGACATCAGTGCTAGTGTATGATTCCTTATCTCCTTCCAGACATGTGGGCTAATCCCTTTTGAAACAAGTGGGGATTTTAATATGATTTCAGAGGCTTTCTAAACATGTGTAAGTTTGGGTGTGTATTCTGTGGTAGTTGAATATGTACAGTGAATGAGGTCATAGCCTCTTATCTATGAAACTTTTATTGGATATGTGATAGCAGATATGGATTATGTGTTATTTGTTATGGTTTATTGACTTATATATTATCTTGTGATGCATAAAGCTCTATTCATAATGATTGTGATGTTGTGAAATAATTCTAAGTACCCTATTTAAGTCTTCTGCCTTGAGTAGCTCTTAAACTAGTGGAGTTATTGATATGGCTTTGGTGAGTGACTAGGGGTTAATTTGGGTTTAGAATCCATTTCTTCCACAAAAGCTAAAGAATTCCTGATCCTTCAGGGTGAAATAATGATTTTTTTTTTTTAGTTCACTTTAGAGTACCACACCGCACCAGTCATCTCATACATTACATAATCCTTGATGTTGTGTTCATTTCTCTTTCTATTTCATATTCTTTCATGTTATTCTCTCATGTACTTTATTTTCATGTATATAAGACACATGTATTTAGCATTTATAAATACTATGCTTATGCAATTATAGTCTTGTTTCCTCACAAAGCTCTTTAGTTTATGATCCTCCTTGCTTCAAAGAGCAATAATCCAGTATTATAGTAGAATAAGAAAATCCTTTTAGTATCATATGTAGATAGAGTGAGAAGATAACAGTAATTGTGGGTGGTTGGTGCAGACTTCTCATTAGAATTGGGTAGTGTTTAGTTTTTTTTTTCCAACTGCTACATTGCTTTGGTAATAATTAATTGATCAAGCAACAGAGGTAGTTGAAAGTTTCATAAAAGCCTAGTAATAAAGCCATTTGAGTATTTCTAGTGAATCATTAGGATTGATTTACTGTATCTCCCTTTTCACCTCATGTGATGAATAATTTTGACAAACATCTATATAAAGGAGGTTACACTAGTAACTCTAAGAGATCTGTTGTTCCCATTGATTTTATAAACTTAATAGTTTCAAAGTTTTATTTTATTTTAGTAGTTTCTATTACCTTCTTGTCAAATCTTGTTTTTAGAATGCCACCTGTACAAAGATCTCTGCTGCGCACAGCCAGAAATATTGTGACAGCTTAAATTACCTTGGAAGCGAATTCACCAGGTGAATTGATTCATGTCAATGTTTCCAGCAAACATTCAACAGAACCCAGGCAATCGCTTCCACCTCACAAGCAAGCAAGAACTGCAACAATGAAATTTGATCATCATACATTGAAGACTGTGCTACTGCGTTTTGGATCCAGTGGAGTTTTAAAGGCGGATGGTTCTAACTTTTGTTTCTGGTTGGCAGAATTGGAAGAGATGGCAAATTATATGTTCTTCAATCGTTTTTAATATTCTTCTCCATGCATCAATAAAGAATACAATCAATTAGCTTGTACCATTATAATCCAAGTAGTGGAGAATTCTATGAGGACTGACCTATATCAATGCAGCTCTGCTTTGAAATTAATGAATACCTTAAAAAATAGATTCAATTGTGTAAGCCGGGTGGGTCAGATTGGGAAATGGAATGAGTTAAAAGAGATAAAAATCACAACAGAATCAAATCCAGCTGCTGTTGCATCAAAGATTAGAAGCATCATAGACAAACTTACCAACATGGGCTTTTATGTTGGAAGCAACAACATCTTTGGTATCATTTTTCAGACTGCTATCAAACCTGGGAGCAAACTAGCGATGGATTTTATGGCACAAGTTGGAAATGAACTGACCTGGAATGAAAAGAAACCACTCGAGTTCAAAAAATATGTGAATCTCTTGACAACCTCCACCATGGGAAAAAAGGGCTCACTGGCTGACCAGTGACACCATAAGTACAAAGGGCCCCTTTGTTCTTTTGGTGTCACTGGACAGCCGGAGAGCCCAGTTTTCCCATGGTGCTCAATCATGCATTTTAGAAGCCTCCCAAAACAAGAACCTCACCCTACTGTCTTTGCGGTCAAGGCTGAAACTCCCGGGGTAAAATCTGAATCGGTTGTGAGCAGTGATGATAACGTCTATTTGATATCCTCCTCTTTTAGAAGACAGTGTTTTATATGCAAATCAACAGGACACCTAATCTCTCAGTGCCCCGTTCCCAAGCAATAAAACCTCTATGTTTGCAACAATCAACCCATTTGTGCCCATGGTCAATATTGTGCATTCTATCCCGTTCTAGTGCCAACCATTCCGAACCAGTTCTCCAATGTTCAACTGCAAGGTACTCCCCCCTGAATGTTTCCAACTATTGTCCAATGGATAGTTACCAACAAGATTATCGGGGTAAGAAACCAGAACAGTGTGCCCCTGATAACTGTCAGAATATCAAAAGGAAAAACAATAGTTTTAATCAAAACAAAAATAATAAACAAATTAAATATAAAAATAAAAATGATTAAGATAAAAATTAAATTTAATTTTTAGCAATCAAAAAATAAAATAAAATAAAAAATAAAAATTGTGAGTTTTTATTTATAAATTAAAATTAAATGAAAATAATAAAAAATAAAAAGGGTGAAATGTCACAGCGTATCATAAAAATGATTATTACATCATAAAAATGACATCATGATCATTAATGAATGATCATGATGTACAATAAAATTATAAATGATTGAGATTGAAATTGAATCGTAGAAAAATAACTAACGATAACAAAAATCTCTTTTTCATCTTTTCTTCTTTTAAATAAAAATAAAAAGAATAATAATAAAAAAGATATTAAAAATAAAAACAGATTAAACATAGCAATATCAAAAGATAAAAGAAATTAATAAATTTCATTAAAACAAATTTTAATCAAGAAAACAAATAAGATAATAATCTTATTTGTAATAACTTAAAAAACTTTATAAATTAATTAAAATATAAAAATCTTATAATCGTTTTCTTTTCTTTTTAATTATAAAAATTTATTAAAATAAATATAATTAATAAATTATATTTAAATAATTAATAATATTTAATTAAATATTATAATTATTATTATCATAATTTTCATTTCTTATTTCTTATTTTTCTTAATTTTTATTTTATCTATTTTTCATTTTTACATTTATTATTTTATCAAAACTATCAATAATTACATCTAAATTTTTATTATTAATTATTAAAATTAAAATACTTCTTTATTAATATTAGGCATAACCAGTTTTGCTTTTAGGTAAATATTAATTTAATTTATATTCTTATTTTCTTTCTTTTCAATTTTTCTATTTAAAATATCTTAACTTGTATAAAAATTATTAAAAGAATGTATTAACTAAAAAGTAATAAAATTTATCTTTAGTTGTCTTAAATTTGACAGATTTACAGTGACTGCGCTTACGATTTTTACGTTTAAGAAACAAAAAGGCAAAACTGAAGAATATTAAAATATGTCTTCTCCAAATTATGATAAAGAAGAAAAAGATAGAATACCAAAACTTAATAGATCAAATTATACAATATGGAGAAAAAAGATGATTGGTTATCTTACTTATAAAGATTTATTTGATTTATGTTTAAATCAGCAATCAGAACCTATTGATGATTCTATTGAGAAGAAAATGAACAAAGCAGCTTATATTATTTGCGCAAATATTGAAGATAATTTATACAATACAATGGTTACAGAATCAAATCAGTTTAATCCTTTTATCATTTGGAACAAAATTAAGAATGAATTAGCAGGTTTTACAGTATTAGCTTTATGTAGAGTATGGAAAATCTGGCTTAATATTTATCTTGGAAATGATTTATCAGAATTTATTTATAAAATTGAATCTTGTCTTAGAGAATTTGATACTATTGGATTCAAAATGCCATCAGAAATTATTAGTTGTTGCTTAATTACTAGAGTAACAGAAAAAAGATCACATTTAATGGAGTCTCTTTTAATG
>JNCO01007239.1:0-12275 GCA_000785685.1 Uromyces viciae-fabae | reverse complement strand
AAGATCAACATCCGCAAGTCTTAATTAGTTTCCTCAAGCATTAGTGAATTAAGTAGTATAAAATATATAATTAATAAGATTGTCATCTTATTATAGTTTTTCTGCTACAGACACATTTCACACAACTTTTTTCTTCTTTCTCATTTCTCACTTGAGCTTCACATTTCTTGTTCTACTTTCACATTCATATCAAATTTGAGTTACTATACTGAGTCCAAAGGGTATGGAAGGACTTTTTCTTAATCCTTCCATGCCACCAACTCACTCATCTTGCTTTTTGCCTTGCTTGTCTCAGGTATAGTAGGTGTTTCTTTTTTCTGTCTTTTTCTCTTGTTGGTTTGTCTCATGTTTTAAAAGAATTTATCCTTCCATACCACCAACTCACTCATCTTGCTTTGTGCCTTATTGGTCTCAGTCCCTCTCCATCTCAACAGAATGTGTCATTTTGTAGGAAAAAAAAATAGTGTGCTTTGCGTGTTTATTTTTTTCCTTGGTTATGGGTGGATTTCTGGATGTTACACCCAAAATTTAACTTTGGTGTTTCTTTTGATAGTGGTATTTTGAACTCCATTGGCGCATTTAGGATGGTCTTAGTAGAGGCTGGCTGAGACTGGAATGTCTTAACCTCATTTTTATGTTGGATTAGGTGGATTAGAACCAGTTGTATTTTAAGTAGTTGACCATGGTGTAGAATTTGTGTCTTCATTGTGTTGAGCACTTCTGGGAATTTGAATACTACAAGATCCACGAGAATGTCTTCAGGAAGCTCAATTCCAACTTCAATTAGTTGGGTTTGATAGATTTTTACTTTGTTGATGAATGCATTGACCACCTTGGGTTTGAATGAAAGATGGAAGAAGTCTAAAAATACTTGGGCCCTGTTTGCTGATTGAGGGGAAGCAAAATGTGCTTTTGGGGCAGAAAATAAGGCTACTGCGTCATATTTGTTTTGCATTGTGACTAAGAGCTAATGAGTTTTTTATTCAAACTTTGAGTTGATGCAGGGGGTTATTTTGTTTTTAACATCAGGATCAAGTCTTCCATTTTGTTCATTCATTTGTCCTTGTATACCTCATAGTTGAAATAGATTAATCATTTTTGTTCTCCATATTGGGTATTTTTTGTCATCAAGTAGGGGGGTTCTTTCCAAAATTTCTTCTAGTGTGATAGAACAGAACCAGCAATCACCTCCTAGTCCTGATGTCAGAGCTGGAACAGCAGACGTTGCCATCTGGCTTTTAACCGTGATGAAAATATGATTTATAGCCTAAGATCAGACTTTTTAATTGCAAAAGAATAATGGGCTTATAATCTGAGAACAACTCATTTTGGGAAGAATGAAATCAAGAAATAACAAACAGGTAATGGTTTTCTTTTTTATTTTAATTTATTTTGGAGGAAACTATTTTAAGAAAATGAAAAGACATAGAACTGAATAGAAAAAATGTTTGAGTTGTGTTTTTTGATTTTCAAGTGAAATTTAATTGTCTTACTGAGGCACAGGGGACTAAGTTCCTTGAGGCAGTTTTTTATTTCATTTTGAGACATATTTTAATTGATTGTTCTGTTTTTTTTGATTGAAAATGAAGAAAGTTAGTTTTGGTTATTTTGAGTGTTGAATCAGAAATCAAGTACTGAGTGACCCAGTTTGTTTTTTTTGAGGTTTTCAGTTACTTTTTTTAATTAGACAGATTAAAAGATTAATCATTGAGTTATCCTTGTTGAAGCAAAACTTTGCAGTTGATAAATAGTAAAATTGAAGTAATCACACCGGTTAGTTTTGATTTAGATGTCAGAAAGAGTTGATTTTGAATATGATTTGCGATATTTGAATAAAAGCTAGAAATGTGATATTTTCAACAGTTTATATGTATAGAATATATCAAATTTATGGTCATGAAAAATGGGGGCATCAACCATGGTATCATCTTCCATCCCCCAAATCTCAAACCATCCCACTAAAAGAACAAAAAATAAATAAATAAACAGCAACAAGTATCCATATTGACCAAACCATCCCATAGAAAAAAGAAAAGAAGAAGAAAACATCAATATGGGAGAAGAAATAAAAAAAAAAAAGAAAAAAAAAAACAATGAGGGGGTGGTAATGGGGAGAAATTTTCTCATAGTTTCTAAAAGTAAGGAAAACTATGGAAATTCGACTGAGGGAAAGTGTGGCTGAAAAATGAGTGTGGCATTTCTACCCAAAAAACTTTCAGCAAATTATGAGCAACTTTGACTTACTGTGTTAATTAATTTCCAAAATGAGTGTTGCTTCCACACCAACATTTCTCTTGACAAGAAAGGATGTTTTTTTTAAAAAAAAAAAAAAAAAAAAAAAAAACAGTCTGGTAATAAATGTATGGAAGATTGTAAATGTTATACAATGATGAAAGAAAAATATTATAATTAAATAACTATTTGGAGGGTTTGATTGACTACATGATTACACTAATCAGAAAACCTTCACCAAGTAAGTTTATTAATCTTCTTATTCTAATTAAACTATCATCCAATACCCCTCCTCCTGACTCTCCAACACACTTTCAGTACCATTATACCATATTCTGGTATTGATGCTACCTAGAGCTACCTTGAGAATAGCACTCTCCAAGGTGGCTCAGTGTTTGGGAAAATATGAATCAAATGGATTGAGGCATTCTGCCTCAATCCTTTGTAGTTGCGAGTTCAGTCCCAGAAAGGGTGGGTGGGTGGACGTAAAAAATTTGTTGGCCGGAGGATTGGTGTAACTGAGGAGTGTGTGATGCGAACAAGGCTTGAGAGGCTAGGGTGGATTTCTCCTAGCACCTCTAGCTAAACACTCTGAGACAAACGCTTCTCGCTTTCTTTGCTCTTAGCATGACGCGAAATGTTCGCGCTATGCTCATGGCCTTCGGGTTGAGTCTAAACCTATTTAGCAAAGGCCTGTGTTTTGTGCCAACTCCTCGGGTCCCTGGATTATGCTGGATTAAGTTGGCCTCACCGAGGTTCGATAACCAGCCAAGATGTATATTTTTTCAAAAAACATGAACAATCTTGGATGTTAAAGAATTCTATAGTTTGATTAGTTTTCTGGTCGAAATGTTGATGATTCTTCAAACCTACTTTCACTTTCATCTTCAGGTTCAGTAAAGTGACTATATTCTTCTCCATTTCCATCCAAATCTTCTACATCAGCATCCAAATCTTCTACTAAGTTTGAATTAACTTGTTGATCTACTCCTGTTGTTTGAAACCAAACAATGGATCCATCAAATTGGTTGGTCTCTTGCATGATACCTTGCTGATGAGCACTTTGAGTCTCTTCATTACTAGATAGTTGTCCAGATTCAGATTCAGATTCATCTAATGCAGTTTGTAATTTGCCAACAGGAATGATTTCTGCTTGACGAAAACTTGCAATTGAACTCAACTATAAAAAGAAAGAAAGCAAGTTTGAGGATATCATGTCAGAAAGAAAAAAATGAAAAATAAAGGATATGAAAAATTGAATTACTTGATCTTTATGATTGTTTTCTAATTCCAATAACTTTTCTCTTTCAAATTGAAGACAATCAGATAGAGGACCATTTACATGTTTATCAGCCAGATGTCTAATTTTTGCTTCATTTTTGTTTTGGTTATAAGTCATTGAATGAATTCTAAAAGAAAAAAGTTTTAGTTTAGTTGATCTTAAATTATCCAAATGAAATGAACAACTTACTGAATTTTAGTTTGTTTTTATAAGATAAGAAAAAGGTTTGAATGTTTTTATTATTTTTTTTAATTTTTTATTATTTTTAATTTTAATTTTTAATTTTTAATCTTAATTTTTAATTTTTTAATTTTTTTTTTTTTCAAGTGCAATTTGATTTCACATTGCGCACTAAAGTATTACAAGTAAGTTTTGAAGTATTTACACTATTCTGCTGCTGTTTGAGTAAATGATTTGATGGTAATTTTTTTATTTTTTATTTTTAATTTTTAATTTTAATTTTTAATTTAAATCATGTCAAGTGAACAGCAAACTAACCAATCTCAGTGTCCAATCCATCAATCAAATAATAAATTCAATCATCTTAATAATATTCCTGAATTACCTCAATCTCCTTCACCTGGTCAAACTATCTCACTTTCTTTAGAAAGAACTCAATCTTCAATACCTCGGCCTTTAATTCAAGAAAATGAAATATCAGAATCAACTTCATGTCCTGTCTTAAATAATCATCAAAATAATACTTGGGTTTATCCTTCACCTCAACAATTTTATAATGCACTCGTACGTAAAGGATGGGAAACTCCTCAAGAAGCTATACCTGTCATGGTTGACATTCACAATTGGATGAATGAAGCTGTTTGGAATCAAGTTTTAACTTGGGAATCTAACTATTTCTCATCAAATTCCATGAAATCTATTCAAAATGATATCTCATTAGCTAAATTTCAAGGTCGTCCAAATGATCTTTCACCCAAAGCACGCTTTAACTCCATCTTATCTAACTTATTCCCATCACTTTACTCCCCTATCAAACCTTTCGATCGACACGATTGGTTCATATCTAGAAATTCTCATAATAAACTATCTAGATATGTTATTGATTATTACAATGCTGGTGAAGACTCAGATGGAAATCCTTTTTTTTTTTTTTTTTTTTTTTTTTTTTTTTTTTTGATCATAATACAAAGGTTTCAATCTAAATTTAATTTTTTGTTTTTATTTATTATTTATTCAATTGGTTAACTCTTTGGACCCAATGGAATCAAATCTGAAAATGAAATGATAAATCTAAATCAAGATGTAAGACCAGCAATTGACGACGTTACTTCATTAGTAGCTCGATTAAAAGAGTGGAGTCGAGTCAAGAGCGAAAAATGGATTAAATTAAGCTCATCATCATCTGAATCATCCGTATCAACCTCTGATTCAAAAAGTCAATAGTTTATCTCTTATTCTCTTTTTTTTTTTTTTTCTTCTTCTTCTTCTTTTCCTTTTCCCATCTCATCTTTTTCTTTTTTTGGTCATTTTGCTTAAAACAAAGAAAAAAAAACATGTTAATAAAATAAATTCATTCTTCTTATTCGTTTTTTGCATTACTTTCAAAAGAAAATTCATCAAAATCAATAGAGCGAAATACAAGCTAATTCCATTAAGTACAAGTACCAATATCTATTATCACCAATCATAAATTATTATGAGCTTGTTTCAATTTAGAATCAAAAAGATCATCCCCGGAAAAAAAAAAAAAAAAAAAAGTCAAAGATAAGTAATGGACATGACTCTTTTAATTATCCGTTTTAGTATGACTCTTTGTTGAATGAGTGATTGTATTTCATAGTTGAGAAATTGATTTAATTTACATCAATCAAGGAAAATAAATAAAATAGAAAATCCAAAAAAATTGAGTTTTTTATTTTTTAAATGAAGAAAGTTAATTTTAATTAGTTTTTTTTAGAAAACAAAATTAAAAAAAAGAATGATTGGTTTGGATTTAAACTAAGAGCATAAAATCAATAACTACATAGATTTGTAAAAGAAAAAAGAAAAACTTATTTAGAATAATGATCATCAGAAGGATTGGAAGAATGATTAAAAGGATTTCGAGTCCAAGAAGAAGAAGCAGGGGAAACTAGTACATCTAGCTGAGTGGATCCATTGGGAAATTGATTGCATGTTGAATTAGAATTAGGTGAAATAAGGGTAGAAGCTGGAGTTGAAAGATGAAACTCTTTAGTATAATCATTATTATTATTATGATTATTATTGCCATTCATTAAATCAATCTTTTTCTCATTATCTTCAGTCCTCGTACTAGAATCTTCACCATCAAATTGAATGACGAAAGGCTGAGATGAATGATTTTGTAATTTCCAATCAGAAGGAATATTGTATATTTTACTTGAAGTTTGTTTAGAAGTGCTAGGTAAAGGTGATGAGACGATTTCATTTGAAGGCAGATTATAAGTATAAGTGGATATTAAGACTATCAAAGCACCAAGAGTAGAACCGAATGGAAGTGAATCATTAAATAAAAATACTCCAACCAAAGTTGAAAGTATAATAGATAAAGAGGTAGCGAAACCTTTTAGAATATTATCAGCAAATTTAATAACCAGAGCTGTGACTAAACCACCAAAAACTTGAGTTAAAACGGTAATCCAAGCCCAAAAACCAAAATGTGCAAAGATGGGTTGTTCTGAAGAAGAGGAAGAAGCCATAGCAGTAAATAGAGCAGGTGGTAAAGAGAATAATGAAAGTTGAACGTTTCGAATCCAAAGGTCAACTTTATTGGATGATTTGAGAACTAATTCAAAGTAAACTCCGGCTAATCCAGATGTCAAACAAGCCATAAAGACAGCCATGAATCCAATGGTACGATCTAAATTAACTTGAACTTCTTTCTGAACTATATTTTCTGTGAATCTTCCAGATACATTTTCTAACTGAACTAATCCAACTCCAATAGCTAAAAATAATAATGATATCCACTTTGTAAGTGATAATCTACGACGAAGAATCAACACCGAACAAAGTGCAGTTGTTAATATCTGTAATGATTCAAAATTAAAATATGGTCAATATTTTAAAACGCGTCAAGATTCGAATTTTTCTGTTTTTTTTTTTTTTTTTTAAAAAAAAAAAAAAAGACATAGAAAATTTACCTTAAGTTGATATGTGACTGAAAAAGTAGCTACGTCCAAGTGAGAAGCGGCAACGAATTGTAAGTTATTTTGAATAACGTAGAGTACAGCAGGAATGGAAAGCTTCCAAGCATCTCGACTAAAAAAATCATGCAAGAAACAAATGCATGAGACGTATATATATATATATATATATTATATTTGATAAGAATGAATTTGATTGAATTAACCTAAAGATTGAGGAGACGTTAATTTTGATTTGATTTATGATGATTAAAGATAATTGAGATCTATTATTGGATAGTGGTCGATGAATAAGATGGGTATCTGAATCGTTATTTTTATCCAAGTAAGCTAAAATCAAAAAAAAGAAAAAAGAAAAAAAAAGAAAATGAGTGAATGAATGAATGAATTGATAAATCTAAATTGGTTTTATTGATTTATTTTATTTAAATAAGAAATTTTACCAGGGGAATTAGGAGAATTTTGTAGATGAGCTTGAATTGATTGTATGATTGGGATGGAGAATGAGATGATTGATTTTAATATTTCACTTAGTAATACTGCACTTGGAGCTGAATATAATTTATTACTAGGTAATGTTCGAGACTATATTGAAGTTGGAGTAAATTTGAGTGATTTTTTAATTTTTTTTAAAGAATTAATAAAATAACAATCAGGAATTTTCGCTACCTTTACCATGATTAAAATTCAAATTTCATTGAAATTAATGACTTACATGGTGAACTATGTGTTTTTTTTATTTTATTTTTGTTTGTGAATGTATTAGTAATGCTGAATTAATTTTTTTATATTTTATAAATGATTCGTTTATTTACTTACGTAGTATAGTGAGTAGACTATTTTGAAGAGTGAGTGCGATGAGTGAAAGTGATTTGGTTTGAATTGTGTTCATTTTTTTTATTTTTTTTATTTTTTTATTTTTTGACTACTTAAATAAAAAACAGGGGAAGCTTTTCCCCCGTGATGGCCACGGGGCTGAAAATCTAATTACTTTTAAATTTCAACTTTTAAAAAAGTTCTGCTTATAACAAGCCGGGGGACGAGCGCATTTTCTGTCCGCAACCACAACATCTCTTCTTCTCTTCCACCTATCAACTAGAAAGCCCTCCTCACTTTTCATAAGAACACGCTGATCTCTCTGCATTCCTCCCTCAGATCCTTCCCCTCCAGACCCTTCCCCCCTAAAAAAACACTAGAGTCCAGGGGCGGCTGCGCCGCCCAGGACTTGTGGAGCGCTCTTGTACCATAGCAATGTTACCCCTCGTGCATACAATCATAAGCACAACCCTCAGTCAAGCCCAATAATAATATGATACGATGAAACATTACACCCAATTAAATCACAAAGCATCACTATCAATAATTCGAACAGAAATACAATGTGTATTGTGATTAATCACACTTCCCATATGCTAAACATACATACTACGTCCAGTTGGACTGTTAGTCTACCAAAAAGTCCCGTGTCACCACATCATAAGTTTCCTTTTCAGACCGAGTCGAAACCATCGCCACCAGTACCTGTGTTACAATCTTTGCTCGAGATAAGGCGACATAAAGTTGCCCGTGAGAAAATACAGGATTGGGCAAGAGGACACCAACATGTTCAAACACTTGTCCCCGGGATTTATTAACTGTGAGCGCAAAGGCACTGACAACCGGCAACTGATACCTGTAGAAAGAGATCCCGTAATCAACATATTCTTCAAGAAAAATTTAATTTTTGGCAGGATAACTGTCTAACCAGCTCTTGGTCCATTAACAATAGCACACAGCAAGACATGGGACTTCATATCCTTTAGCAGTAATCTTGTGCCGTTACCAAGGCCATCAGCAATGCTCAAGTTTTGCAATACCTTTAATGACATCCCCACCTTCAGCCTCAATATATGTGGTGGGAATCCAGGAGGATTGATGTCATTGAGTATCTCGTCGGGCACTGTTTGTGAGCTATCCTCGTTGAGCACATCAATGGAGGTAGACTTCATCACTTGATTGCCAATATTGCCGAATTTATCTCATGCACATCCACATTGAGTGGAGTAACTACGCATTGTGATTGATAATAATTGATCAACTCTATTGCCAAACAACTCCGTTTAACATAGGTTATGTCCTCATAAATAAAATACTTGACTTTTTGCATTGACTTTATCCCTATCCGAATTTATGAAGACATTAACATGATTGAGTGTCACTAAATCAATGTCATGGACTTTTTGTCTACCCTCCAGTTCCAATAGCCATGATCCGTAAGCATTGACAGAATTACTGGCATCTGAAGAGGACCTATCCCCTGCGAGTCACAGGTTTTGAGTCAAGAACAGCTGATCAATTGAGTCCCATAGATATGATTTCTTCAGTGATGCGTTGAATTGATCATAGATCAAGCCGTTCCGTACCACTGGAAGGATTTGCCTACAATTGCCTGAAAAGAGAACATTCATGCCTCCGAAGGGTTGCTCATCGTGATTCAAACTTTGGAACAATCGATCAACGGCCTCAATTGCATGACGATGCATCATAGAAATCTCATCCCAAATCAAGAGCTTGAGGCCTTTAAGTATTGCTGCTTTCTGATCTGAATGTAGCCAGGTGCAGCTTGATGAGCCATCCAGTTTCAGTGGAATCCCTAAAGATGTATGGACAGTATGGCCGCCACAAAGCAACAAAGCTGATATCCCCGATGATGATACAGCCTCACATTTGATATCATGAGAATGGCAATATGCAATAATTACATTAAGAAAATAAGTCTTTCCAGAACCCCCAGGACCATCAACGAAAGTGAGCTTTTGGTCACTTGTGCCAAAAGAACTTGTGACTGTGTCAAAAACTACTCGTTGTTCACTTGTTAGTGAGTCTCGCATTGAATCCGTGTATTGTTCATGTTGAATCACATTCTTGTTGATACTTGGATCCACAAACAAACGGTCAAATATGTGGACAGGTGTTGCAAGCTGGAAATCACTCGAAGTTTTCCCCTGCGCCTGGAGCAGTGAGAATATATCATAGTAGCAATAGTCAAAAATATCATCTTCTGTAGGGACAGGTATATTGAACCGTGTGCGCAGGATGTATCCACAATCGTTTGATAATGTCCGCAGGTGCCGATCCAACAAAACCTGAGGGTCTTCCGGGGAACACAGTGTGAGGAGGAGCACAAACATTCTCGTTAACGACGTTTCGCTCATCCAGACCGCCGCTTCCACAATACTAACGTCATGATCTTGATCAGACTGTAGCTGGCCTAATGTGTGGCAAGCTTCACAAAACGTAGGTAGTACTACATTATTAACCGTCCTCAGGTCTTCAAACAAAGTAGCACCAGTCGTATTCAGGAGAGGCATTTGCATGTAGTACCTCTCTCCCTTGTTCGCTTGGGCAAAGAATATGCGGCCCACAGCACCTGTGTCTTTTACTCGGGCGGTCCATCTCTTGGATGAAGAATTCCAAGTAAATTATTGCGGAATGTCTTGATACAAAACTATTACGTGCCCTCACACCTCGTCCTATGGCATCAACCTTGTTCAATTTGAAATACTCAGTCAATGTCGTCCTTGCAGCGGCACCACTTTGGACTCTCCTCACAATACCTGCTATATCTTTATAATACACCATCTGCTGTCCATCGAGATGGAGACTTAAGCGTGTAATAGCTGGATCTCGCCCAGACATACGGTACTGGAACAAATGCCACACAGCTGAACAGAACAAAAGTCAGACCATGATAATATTATGCATGCACGAGTTCAAAACTACCTTCTGACGGCCCTATATAATGTCCATTCACATAAGCTTTAGTTTCGTCATTGGCCTCAATGTGTCACACCCCGCATACCAAGACCGCCTCACCAGTGCCCTCAAGCACATCTTCCTTCCAAGAAGTGACAATACCAAGCCCCAACATAATAACTTGGTTTACTACGTTGCAGCTTAAGTCAGCTGTCTCAGGAAGCTTTGCTGGTTGTTGCGCAGTATAGTAACCTGTAAAAAAAATAGTGCCTTCTTGTTTGACCAGGCGCAAAGAAGTTCTATAGGCCTAGTCCGCATTCAAAGCGTGAGCCTTGGAGGTATTAGACGTGAGATTCAGTGGAATGTCGCGCGGGTTGTTGCCTGCCGATCCGCCGACAGTGATTACACCCATCACACTGAAGAAACCATAGAGTGATCCATTTGCAGTCACCGCGACAACTGCAATAGAACAATACAAATGAACTGTTTGGGGCATCAAGTCGCGCCAGCAGCAACCACAAAACAAGCTCACGTTCTTCGTACACTTTGATGATTCCGTCTGCGTGGGTAGGGTGAGATGGTTTGTGTACAGCGGAATTGTTGCTCGACATGTTGCAGTTCTTGTCTTGTCTCTTCCTCCAATACGTGCTGAATGGGATATGTAGTCTAGGTCTTAGGGATTCTAATTTTTTTCGAAAAATAGAGTTGGATATTTCAATGTTTGGCAAACGGAAGTTGGTTTTGCTTCCAAGCCGAGGGGAGGTAGCATTACATAGAGCAAAAGACAATAAGTGTTTGCAAATGCAGGCATATCCGGATCAATTCAACAACCACCGAAAATAGCTCAAAACGGCGAATGTCACAACAGACATTTCTTTTACAGGCATGTATATTGCTGGCATGATTCCGGGCATACTGCCAATTCCACTCATACCAAAAGCGCGCTCAGCATCTTACAGCAGCATTTTAGCCATAAGCTACTGGACACATGTGCCGCTCACAAAGGTAATCGCACCACACCAGCTATTTGACTTTGACAGAAAAGGAGAGCGCATTTTGAGCCTGTCTAAGCCGATGTGCGACCAATAGCGCCTGTTGTCCTCTCAATGCTTTAGATTAAGAAGATAGCTCACCTGGACTTTGTGTAAAGCAGTGGTCCCAAGCCTTGAGCATTTCAAATAAAGGCGCCATGGCACATGACTATAAAGTATTGTTATCATGGCCTAGACTTCACTGGGTTCTGCTCATGGCGCGCCAGCTACGCTCGAGGATTCCAGGATTTTGAGATTTTAATTTCTGGAGGATCTCAACCAGGAATGCCTTGTCCATTTTGATGAATCAAGGATGCAACACATCATTAACTCCAGCTTCTAATGACTCAATGATGGTAGACAATAATGTAACTCCAGCCCCCCAAGAGTCCGCACCAAACAACACCTCCTTAAATCATTCAATGCACAGCCCCACAAATTATCAGTCCAGCCTCCCTCCCCATCTGAAAATGCATCAACAGATGGACTCCCCTCTAGTTGGGTTTTTGTGTTCCACCCTATTGAATGTGGCTCAAGACTCTGCCAATGGATCAGTCAGCCTAGACTTCACTACTGTCAATATATTACTTCAACTCATGGAAAGTGAATCCAGACAGCAGCATCAACAGCAATTTCTCATAGAACAGCTGGAGAAGATGAACACTAGAATTGAAAGTCTAGAACTGAAACAACTAACATTGGTAAAAACTGGCTGTTCTCCAATGCATGGCAATGAGGTCAATGACACAATGGTAGCCTCCAAAAAGGTGGTCAAGTTTTCCCCCCTACCACTCAAGAAACAATAGCAGCA
This sequence comes from Uromyces viciae-fabae, assembly GCA_000785685.1. Taxonomy (NCBI): domain Eukaryota; kingdom Fungi; phylum Basidiomycota; class Pucciniomycetes; order Pucciniales; family Pucciniaceae; genus Uromyces; species Uromyces viciae-fabae. The sequence continues at coordinate 56 of JNCO01007239.1, read as the reverse complement.
AAATCTGCATGTATGATCATTCACTCTAAATTAGGCACCAATCCCTTAAAGGAATC
>KN362718.1:2183-12275 GCA_000785685.1 Uromyces viciae-fabae | reverse complement strand
CAGGTGATTCGCACCAGTTCAGCTCCGGCTGTGTGTGAATGGTCGACAGAAGAGGAGCGGAAAGGGATAGGCGACGTTGAATTTTGGGGTGGAGGCAGAGCGGGTAAAAGTAAGTCCTCCCAATTGTGCACCTCTGGGGGTAGATATCATTCTTGTGAAAATTCTACCGAGTGCCACATACGTGAGCAGCAGGCTTGCGTCCCGTTAAATCAGGTTTCAGTGTCGTGGAACGGAGAGGAGGAATCGAAAAAGGGGAGCGGGACGGAGAAGGGAGGGTGTAGAAGCGTTGTGGAGGTGGTGGGATTGTTTGGATCGGGAGTTAGGAGAATGTGTTCTGTGGAGGAAGAGGGACTAAAAGTAAGTCCTCCCAATTGTGCACCTTCAAGGGTTCTATATACTTGTTCCAAAGCATTACCTCGTGCCACATGTGTGAGCCACATGAAGGAATTTGGTTTCGGGATCAGTAGGACTGTGGGAGCGGAGGAAGTGGTGGTCAGGCGAGTGGCGGCAAATGGCGGGAAATATAAGCCGGTGGCTAGGAAAGTAAAGCCGCGGAACAAGCCGATGCCGCAGAATTTGAATTTAACGCTCCGGCCGATCGATTGGGGAAGGAATCCTTTTGACTTGCCACTTCGTGACAGGCCGCCAGATTTTGTACCGACGGCAGGGATAACTGAGGAAAGGATCTCTTCGTTGAACTTTGGTCCGGAAGGATGGTTGTGGGAGGAGGAACAGAAACTTTTCGTGTGGGTGATTGTGCTGAGGGAGCGGGCGCTGGCATTCGAGCTGGAAGAGCGAGGGTTATTGGATTGGGCAATAGGGGATCCATACGTAATTCTGGTGGTCGAGCATGTTCCGTGGCAGATTAGGCCAATTCCGATTCCGGCCACGATTTGGGAACCTTTCACGGAGCTGGTGCGGGAGCGGGTGCGAACGGGACTTTATGAGCAGTCATGCTCAAGTTATTCCAGTCCAATCTTCGCGGTGTTGAAGAAGGATGGGAAAAGTTTGAGGATTGTTCATGATCTGCAAAAGCTGAATTCGGTAACTATTCTTGATGCAGGTTTACCGCCAAGGATTGATGAATTCGTCGAGACAATGGCGGGACAAGTTTGTTACGGCCTGGTAGATGTCATGGGAGGCTATGATCAGAGGGAGTTACATCCTGGATCAAGGCCGCTTACTGCGTTTGAGACAAGGATAGGGCGGATGCAGCTTACTTGACTACCTGAGGGCGCAACAAATTTGGTGGCAGTCTATCAGGCTCAAATGGTGTGGATCCTACAGGAAGATTTACCGCATTTGGTTCAGATCTTTATAGACGATGCGGGAACCAAGGGTTCAAGGACGGATTACGGCGGGGAGGTATTGAAAGGAAATCTGGGAATTCGGCGTTGTATTTGGGAATACGCCGTGGTTTTGGAGTGAATCTTGTTTCGCATTGAGAAGGCGGGACTCACAGTGTCGGGAAAGAAATTTTCAGTTTGCGTTCCGGAATTGGATGTTTTAGGTCATGAGGTTTCTTGGTGGGGACGGAGTGTGGCCCGTTCAAAGTTAAACAAGATACAGGCGGGGCCGACACCAAAGACGGTTTCTCACATCCTGCAGTTCCTTGGGTTATGTAGTTATGTGCGGATGTTTATCGAACGGTTTGCGGAGGTGGCAAGTCCTTTGCGGCAACTTACGCGGAAGGGGGCGGAGTGGAATCGGTCGGAGGAGTGTGATCAATCTTTTAAATGTCTGAAGGACATTGTAGGGAGGAATATCGTGTTGAAGGATTTGGATTATTCCGTGGGGGGCATCAGGTTGGCGGTGGACTCAAGCGAATTTGGGGCAGGAGGAGTTTTGACGCAAGAGGAGGATGGCAAGGATCGGCCGGTACTCTATGAGTCAATTACGTTCACGGAAGTGGAGTCAAAGTATTCACAACCAAAATTGGAGTTATGTGGGGTAACAAAGGTGGTGCAGAAGTTACAGCATATCTTATGGGGAAGCATTGGCTAGGATGATCAATTCTCCCTCTCTTCCTAATGCTCCTATGACGTGATGGGTTGCTTACTTGCAATAGTTTTCATTTTGGGTGGTTCATGTTCCGGGGAAGGCTTTTACAATGCCGGATGTTTTGTCACGGGTGGAGGAGGAAAAAGGGGACGCAAGGTTTTCGGAGGCGGAGGCGCTAGATGTGGAGCGTCGGTTGTTAACGGCGGGGGTGACAGAAACGGGAATGGGTTTACCTTTCAAGCAGAGTGGTCGGTATGCTTTGTTGGAGGGGTATCTTAACAATTTGGTCTTTCCGGATGGGAAAATTAATTTGCTGCAGGTTTGGGTCCGGCGGAAGGTTGCTAACTTTTTCGTTCATGAGAAGCAGTTGTGGTGTCGCCGAGTGCCTATTCCTTTGGTAGTAGCGACTTGTCGGGGGGACCAGGAGGCGATTCTTACGAGTTTACACAAGAAGCTAGGTCATCGGGGAGAGGCGGAAACTCGGATCAGGGCTAAACAGCGGTTTTGGTGGCCAGGGGTGGTGAAATTGGTGAAGGAATGGGTCAGGAGTTGTGAGGCTTGTCAACGACGCGGGACGGTCTTGCCAAGGGAACTGGGTGTTCCGACGGGTGAGGATTCTCTTTTTAGTCGGGTCTCTCTGGATGTGGTTCACATCAAGGCAGGGAAGTTTGCCTACTTGCTGGTAGAACGGGATGACTTGTCGGGATGGGTGGAGGCTCAACCGTTGGTTAAGCTTTCGGCGGAGAAGGTTGACTTGTTTCTAGAGGAAAACTGGTTTTCGCGTTTCGGTTGCTTAAGGCTAATCACGGTGGACGGCGGTGCGGAATTTCGGGGCAGTTTGATGAAGCTGGTTCAGAACTGTGGGGCGAAATTTGGTCGGGTCACTGAGTATTATCCGGAGGGCACCGGCATGATTGAACGCGGGCATCAACCAATTAAGGGGGCATTGGTGAAACTTTGTGGGGAGGACGGGCGGAAATGGCAGCAGTATCTTCCGTCAGTGTTGTTTGCGGACAGGATATCCGTCAAGCGGGGAACAGGGTACTCAGTGTACGAGATTTCGTACAGGCGGATGGCGGTTTTACCAGTTGATATCGAGATGCTCACTTACTTGGCAATCAATTGGTGGAAGGTCAAAAGTTCAGAGGATTTGGTTGTTGCTCGAGCTGAGCAGTTGCTTTGCCGGGAGGAAATGGTTAGGAAGGCGAGCAAGCGTTTGAAGGAATCGAGAGCAAGGGCGACTCGGTATTGGGATGAGCGCTGTGCTCATTGGCTTCGGGATCCCTTGCGGAAGGGCGACTTAGTTCTTTTGTATAATTGGTTGTTGGAGACGCAGTGGGGTAAATTTTTTACCAACCGCTGGAACGGCCCATATCGGGTTGTTAGCAAGTTTCCGGGCGGAAGTTATCAACTGGAGGAACTCGACAGAAGTCTGTTGAAGTGGAAGGCGGCGGCGGCGCATGTGAAGCGGTTTCATGCGCGTGGGTCAACTTCTTTCGATGAAACAGCTGGATCTGGGGACGAGGAAGGAAGTGTGGCATTAGAGGATGAAGAGGTGGAAGATGTGGAGATGCGGGAATCCCCTGAGGTTGCTCAATCGGATGGTTCCGTTTTGGAGGACTCTAGCGTCGGAGCGGAACCCACTCTTTGACAAATTGAACGATTGAAGCCGATGAGGACATCGGCTAAAAGCGAGGGGGGAAGGGAGGAGGTGGATGGGGCCAGAGGCCAAGCATCTTTTGGTGAGGGGGTGTGCTAGCTGGTTTACAGCCGGATTAACTAGCCACCCCAGAATGTCCGTTTTCTTATAGATCTCTTTTAAATTGGCATGTGGATAGTTTCACTGGTTTTCTTTTGGTTATTTTTTAGGAGCATAGGTGTGGGGAATTGTGTGGCAATTCTTCTGGGGTGGTCCAGGCACTTAAGCGGGAATTCTTCTTTTCTTTGGGTCTCAAGTTTCTCTTAGTTTATATTTTCAAATCTAATCTTTCGGGTATGTTTGGAATTTTCTGGGTGGCGGAAAAAGTGGGGATAAATAAAAAGAATAAAATAAAAGTAAAAAGTATAACAAAAAAAAAAAAAAAAGCAGAAAAGTAAATAAAAGGAAGTGCGGGGACTAAGTGGTTCTCTTTCCAGGGCGGACCGGGCACTTCTTATGTGGAACTCTTCTTCATCATCTCACACTCACGGTTTTCGTTTTTCTTTCTCTCTCAGTCTCAAGTTTTTGGCGGAACATTTCTTTATATATATATATGTTATTACTGATAAAGAAAAAGAAAACGGAAAGCGGAGAAGAGAAAAAGAACAAAAAGAAAATGGAACGAGCTTATGAAGAGGGAGGATAGTGGGGAGTGGAATAGAGAAGAATGGCGGGTCGGTATAGGTCGCCGAAGTAATCTGTGAACTCCATATGCTCGCGGAGGAGTTTTCGGCGGGTTTCAGGTGGGATTCCGACGGCGGAGTGGATGGATTCGATGTACCTTTTGGTCATCCGGAGCGCATAGTGGCGGAAGTGATGTAACTCGATTAACTGCGCCGGTCGCCGGTCGGGCAGGTTATCGGTGATCTGGAAGACTTGCTCCGGAGGAGTGTGCGGAGGGGTAGCCGTTCCTTCAACGACGGGTGAGGCGGGGGAAGGGGATAGGTTTGGGATCAGGTGAGGAAGGGGGATTGGGAGAAGTCGGAGAAGAAGGAGGTGGAGTAGGGGTGGAAGGTGAAGGTGAAGAAGGAGTTGGAGTAGGGGTGGAAGGTGAAGGAGAGGGAGGAGGCAAAGAGGGTGGGGAAGGAGTCCGTCGGCGCGGGGAGGAAATTATAATTATGTCTGAAGGAGTCCTTGAAAAAGGTGTCGGTTTCGGGCGTTTGATGACTTTCGGTAACTGCACTGGCCAACGGCCAAAGCGATCTTGACGGATGAATCCGGAGGTAGCCGGTGGAGTTACGGGGCGCTCCAGAGGTGAAGGTTGCGGTGCTGAAGGTTGTGGAGGAGATGGGGTGGGAGCCGGAGCTGGGGGGGATGGGCTAGCTTCCGGGGCGGGGGAGGTAGCGGGAGAGGGAGTGGTGGTGGGAGAGGGAGTGGTGGTGGGATTGTGGCGCGCTTTGTCGCGGTTTTCGTTTTCCGTTGGGCGAGGATTCTCAGGAGGGCTTTGGCCAGCGAAACCACGATTTGTCCAGGCCGGATTTTGGACTCGTTTCCAGGATGCCCACTCTCTTGCGGCTTTACTCCATTTGGCGAAGGAAGCGAAATCCGCCTTTTGAGGGGCCGGATCGTGAAAATACCCCTGGGCGACAGGCGATTTTTCGAAGTATTGTAGCGGTGGAGGGGAGCAATGGCGGCGAGGAGAGAATTTAGGGGAAGGATTGCGCCAAAAACTTGCGCTAGGGGGAGTGGTGGCGGAATGGTCGGAGGGAATAGGTTCTGAGTCCGGCACCACGAATGAATCAGCCCGACGAGTGCGTTTGCGTGGGCTGGATGGACCCGGTGAAGGCTGGCGATTGGAGCTCTTTCCCTTGGTTTTTGGTCAGAATGAGCAGGCGTGGTGAGCGCGGGAGCATTCGGTGCAAGCACCGCCGGGAGTTGGTTGGTAGCAGCGGAGAACTTTTCCACATTGACAAGATTCAGCGCAACGGGTGGACTAGGGTGAGGTGGTGTGGTGAATGGATTGGGGACTGGGAGTGGAGAGGTTGGTATAGGTGGAAATGGGGAAGGTGGTGAGGTGGTAGGATTAAATAACGGTATTGATTCGTTGGAAGGTAAAGGGAAAGAATTGCTGGGGACAGGATTCAAAAGCAAGGGGGATGTGGTATTTATATTCGGGTTTGGTAGTATTGGCGACGGAGGAGAGGTATGCGGAGCAGTGGAAGGCATTGTGCAAGCTGATCAAAAGCTTTGGCAAGGTGGAAAGTATCTGCAAAGTTAATCGCCTCAGGATATACTAAACGCGGAGGGAAAGTGGAAAGTACGGTTTGCGGGGGCTGAGCAGTGATGCGGATTAGGCAATCAGACGTGGGTTACTCAGGAATGTGCTGTGGGGTAGATCGTTGCTAAGGGCTGCGGATCAGCAGGGGAAGGGGAGGATCGCTCAACGGATAACAATCCAAACCGGTGGGCTGCGAGAAGTAGGGTGGTGTCGGTCGGCAGTAAGGGTTCCGGAAGTAAGGCGGATGCGGGATTGGTGATTAGGGCAAAAAGCTGCGGAGACGGAAACCGGGGGAAAGGGGTGCGGGAAGGGAAGGGAGGGAGGGAGAGTTGTAAATAGATTATGATAATAATAGATATATAACATGCATACCTTAACATATTATAAAGGAACATTACTCTACAACAAAATTTTCATTACATTTAGAATACGTATCTTTTACATTCGGTTACACTTGCGGGAAAATGGCTGACCAAGACTCTTAGGGAGAGAAACTGCGGAAGCACGAGGGAATAAGAAAGGGCCAACTTGTTTGGGGTTCTTATTCTAGAGCGTAAGTTTCTCTTAGACCTTGGTTCATTAGTCCTATCAAGCAGAATCATCGAGTTCTGGAACCTGCGGAGAGTCAAATTTGTGTGCGGACACAGATTTTCTTTCCACAGCGGTCTGGCTCTAGTGTTATCGAGATTCTGTTCAGACTTTTAACAGAATCTGGCTGGATTTATGAAGCAAAATATAAAGATGATAACACAATGGATGCTAGGGATATTTGGAATGGGAAATCATCTGTCAAAAAAGAAGAGCGGTCTGGCTCTAGTGTTATTGAGATTCTGTTCAGACTTTTAACAGAATCAGGCTGGGTATTTGAAGCAAAATATAAAGATGATAACACAATGGATGCCCTGTTCATGGCACACCCCAAATCCGTTAAATTGGCTTGTTGCTTCCATCATGTTGTGATACTGGATCCCACTTACAAGACCAATTGGTATTCCTTGCCTCTCTTCCAAATTGCCTTCTTGATCGCCTTTGCAAGCGCTCTTTCTCGGTCGGTAACGAAAACGTCAGGGAACCTCTCTTCATTCCACACAAGCCTAGAGAGACAAGACATCGCCCACTCATAGTAGCTATCCACTTCCCTCGAGAGCAGGGCAATTCCAACCGTGAAAGATTTAGATGACGAACTGATCCCCACAATTTGGAAGAGAGGCAAGGAGTATCGATTGGTCTTGTACGTGGAATCCAGTATCGCAACATGATGGAAGCGACGTACAAGACCAATCGATACTCCTTGCCTCTCTTCCAAATTGTGGGGATCAGTTCGTCATCTAAATCTTTCACGGTTGGAATTGCCCTGCTCTCGAGGGAAGTGGATAGCTACTATGAGTGGGCAATGTCTTGTCTCTCTAGGCTTGTGTGGAATGAAGAGAGGTTCCCCAATGTTTTCGCTACCCTCTTCCAAATTGTGGGGATCAGTTCGTCATCTAAATCTTTCACGGTTGGAATTGCCCTGCTCTCGAGGGAAGTGGATAGCTACTATGAGTGGGCGATGTCTTGTCTCTCTAGGCTTGTGTGGAATGAAGAGAGGTTCCCTGACGTTTTCGTTACCGACTGAGAAAGAGCGCTTGCAAAGGCGATCAAGAAGGTCTTCCCAAATTCGACCCATCACTTGTGCATATGGCACATCAAACAGAATATTGTGGCGGAATGTAGGAAATTATTTTCTTCAGAAGAAGAAGAAGAGTGGTCTCAATTCTTAGATGCGTGGAAGAAAGTTGTGTGGGCTCCTACAGTAGAAGAGTAAAATATTTGTTTGAAGGCTTTGAGCTTAGTTTTGGAAGATAGGGAAGGGGTGATGGAATACTTAGAGCGGAAAATCCTTCCTTTGAAAGAGAAATTCATGCAAGCTTGGTGTGGCAGGGTGGCACAGCTTGGTAACCGATCGACCCAACGAGTTGAGGGTGCGCACAACCTGATGAAGAAATTTCTTGATCGAAAGTCAAATGCCGATGTGGTTGACATGTGGCTCGCAATCCAATTCTTAGATGCATGGAAGAAGGTCGCATGGGCTCCTACAGTAGAAGAGTACAATATTTGTTTGAAGGCTTTGAGCTTAGTTTTGGAAGATAGGGAAGGGGTGATGGAATACTTAGAGTGGAACATCCTTCCTGTCAAAGAGAAATTCATGCAAACTTGGTGTGGTAGGGTGGCTCATTTTGGTAACCGATTGACCCAACGAGTTGAGGGTGCTCACAACCTGTTGAAGAAATATCTTGATCGAAAGTCCAATGCTGATTTTGTTGACATGTGGCTTGTGGCAGGGTGGCACATTTTGGTAACCGATCGACCCAACAAGTTGAGGGTGCGCACAACCTGTAGAAGAAATTTCTTGATCGAAAGTCAAATGCAAATGTGGTTGACATGTGGCTCGCAATGAATTTAAACTAATCGGAGAGCAAATTAATTTGGTGCAAGCATCGCTAGATGATGACAGAATTAAGTGTTTAAATGATTTGCCCCAGGCAATGAAGTTATTATCCTTTAAATTGTCTATAGCAGGTTCGTGCCAATGCAAGGAGCAATTTTAAAGGTTTCAAAGAGCACATGACAGGCTGGGTTGTACAGGTCAAACTTGGGGGGGTTTGGGAGTTCCATTCTCTCATAAGATTGATGGAATTCTAGATGGACAAGGACATTTAGTAGCTGAAGATTTCCATCCTCATTGGAGGTTGGAGTATGACCCAGAACTTGCTGTAAGTCTGGTTTTCATTGATATTGGTCCTGTTTGCTTTTTTTTGTTGTTGTTGGATTGTTATTTATTGTTGGATTTTTCTTTTTTAACTTGTTTGTTGTTGGATTGTTCACATTATTTTTTATAACTTGTTTTTTTAAACTTTCTTTTTTACACCTGTTTGTTGTTGGATTGTTCACATTTTTATAACTTGTTTTTTTAAACTTGTTTGTTGTTGGACTGTTCACATTTTCATAACTTGTTTTTTTAAACTTGTTTGTTAACTTGTTTTTTTAAACTTGTTTGTTGTTTGATTGTTCATATTTTTATAACTTGTTTTTTTAAACTTGTTTGTTGTTGGATTGTTCACATTATTTTTTAAAACTGGTTTTTTTAAACTTGTTTGTTTTTGTTGGATTGTTCTTTTTGATAACTTGTTTTTTTAAACTTGTTTGTTTTTGTTGGATTGTTCTTTTTGATAACCTGTTTTTTTGATTAAACTTGTTTGTTGTTTGATTGTTCACATTTTTATAACTTGTTTTTTTAACTTGTTTGCTGTTGGATTGTGCACATTTTTATAACTTGTTTGTTGTTGGATTTGGATTGTTCTTTTTGTGAACTTGTTTTTTTAAACTTGTTTGTTGTTGGATTGTTCACATTATTTGTTATAACTTTTTTTTTTAAACTTGTTTGTTTTTGTTGGATTGTTCTTTTTGATAGCTTGTTTTTTTTAACTTGTTTTTTGTTTTTAAACTCTTTTGTTGTTGGATTGTTCTTTGTTATAACTTGTTTTTAAAATTGATATTTTTGTGTTACTTTGGGGGATTGATGCTCACTTTGATTTATTTTTTGGCACTTTGCTTTTTTTTTTGAAAGACCCCATGTGGCACTTTGACTCTAACACAGGCTTGTTTGCAGCTGGAAACAACTCTGGCCACCTTGCCTCAAGACGTTCAGGTACAACTAATCGGACAGTTTGTGTAAGATATTTTGAAGCGTCCCAACACCCCTTGTTTGGAGCCTTCAGTAGCAACAAAAATTAGAGGACGGCCCCCCAGCTCCCGACGGGAACCAAGCAAATTTGAAAGAGTTGAAAAGGAGATCAAAAAGGATCTGAAGTGTAAAAGGAAAGGAAAGGGGAAAATGAAAAAGAAACGACTTAAAGTGAGCTGATTGCTATTTTATTTTGAGTGATTGATTTGATTAATGCTGATACTTATTGATATTTATTGTTGGATTCACAGGTTGAAAGTTCCAGTTCGGAAGATTCAGAATCATCCGAGCAGGAATACTCAGTAAAAAAAAAATGCGAAAGTTCTTCATCCTCTGAAGAACAGGATGAGTTACCCTTGGTGGAGGCACCTCCAGTTAAAAATTCGTTACAAGTGAGTTTTTTTGTTATGTTGTGGTGGAATTAATATTGTTTGTTGATTTTTTCTTTTC
>JNCO01007236.1:0-12279 GCA_000785685.1 Uromyces viciae-fabae | reverse complement strand
TGGCATAGGACACATGGTTTCTGGATTAACCTTGGCAGTAGACCAAAATAAAGTAGCAGCCATATTACTCAAACTACTGCCACAAACTAGAACTGAAATGCAATATTTTCTAGGATTTTGCAGCTATTGTAGACAATTTATGCCAAACTTGGCTAACTTAGTATTTGTGTGAATTGAACAATAAAGTGTCACAGGGTGGCTGGTTTAGGCAGCTGGGTGGGCACTAGGGAGGAGGAGAAATAGGAACAACAGCATTAGGCTGCTACTCGACCTACTTCAAGTTTGACATTGGAATGTGAGTCAGGTATTGAAGGAGATTGAAAGAATTTTTTTTCTTTTGAAGTGCAAATTGATTTCACATTGCGCACTAAAGTTATTCTTGTGTGATAAAGTAAGTAGAATATACTGCTGTTGTGAGACTAACCAGAAAAAAAATTTGAGATCTGACAAGTTTGAGTAATCTTAGTATGATAGTTGATATTATTGGTTGGTTAGATTCCATTTGGTTGGCCAATTAAAAATTGTCAGTTGGAATCATGACTCTTAGGAAGATTAAATTACTTAACTCTCAATTCCATCTTTCTATTTGATTTTGAAAATTTTATTCTTCTTTTCTTTCTTTTGTTTTTCAAAAATTGATTTGTAGAATGGCTTATCATCAACCCAAAGGTTTATTTTCATTTCCTCTCAACAAGATTTCTAAAAACAACATGTAAAATCAAGTATGCCCTACAAGTTGGATTTAAGAAATATTACACAAACTAAGGAGATCAACGGTATTGTTACTACTGTTCATCAGATGATTATCACTCCACTCATTGATTCCAGAAAATATTAAGTTGAAATTCAATGATAACAAAAATAATGCTTTTTCATCTTATTGGTCGCTTCAATTTTTGTTCAATCTCACGGGTCTCTTTTATTTTTTTTTCAACCTGATCAGTTTTTTTTCATTTTTTTTCAATGTTGTTGGTCTCTATTACTTTTTTTCAATCTTATGGTCTCTTTTATTTTTTTTTTACCTTATTCATCTCATTTCCTTTCTCAAATCTCATTTGTCTTGTTCCTTTTCTTAAAATTGTTGTGAACATTGATGTCCAATGAGAATTTCATTTGGTTTTAACCATCCATTCTAGAAATGAGTTTTAGCATTTCAATTCATCACAAATAAGAAGAAGTAAGCGTATGAGAAAGTAATCATTTCAATTCATCACATGAGCATGAAAACGGATGAAAGAAAGTCTCAAAAATGAAAATAAGAAAGCAAAAAGTTCCAAAAATTAAAAGAAGAAAGCAACAACCCAACAAAAGAAACAGATTAAAGAAAAATTAAAATAACAAAAATAATCAAAGGTAGAAAAAAATTAATGAAAAAAAGAAAACAGTAATCAAATAACATATTCTTCAACCTTACCTCCTTCCCAGCTGATTGGTTTTTGTTTTTTTTTTCGCTTCTTCATCTTCTTTTGATTCCGTTTTTTTCTGATTTTGTGTTATTTGATTTGGTTGATTAGATTTGGGTGGTTTTTCTTTCCTTGTGCTTTTTGAGTTTTTTGGTTGGAGTCCGAGCAGGTTGAGACAAGATGGAACACAGAGGATGAGTGGAAAAAAATTGAGGATGAAGTGGAAGGAAGAACTTGATGTTGGGTTTTGGACAAGTTTCAGGTGCAGGAAGATTTTTTCTTCTTCTTCATTTGAAGAAGAAAATTGTTTCCTGAAAGTCCAATTTAGGAGACAATTTTTTTCTCATGGCCAACACAGGTTGGTCTGGGGAATTTGCATCAATTTGGTCAATTTGTGGGTTCAGCACCAACTCAGGCCTTAGATTGGATGTTGGAATGGTTTTCAGTCATTTAAAAATTTTGGGTGTACTCAAATATTATTATTTTTAGATTCAAACTTGAAAAAAAAAAACATAGAATAGAAATTGCTATAAGATTAAAATTTCCTTGTCTGTTTCAATTCCAGGAACACATTTGGTCTTTTGCCTTTCCAATTTGTGACTGGCCTGGTGTTAGTTGAATCATTAAGTGTTTCTATCACAAAGATGAAACAAATCAATAAAAACACTCTCAAATATGTTGAGTTGGAGTTAAGTCTAAAGACATTGTGATTAGAAACATTTTTGCAACATTTAGAAAAAGGAAAATTAAATGGCAATTGGCCAGTTGAGGATTCCACTGAAGGTGATCAGGAGAAAATCAATCTGGCCAAAATGTGATGCTAAATTCTGCCTCTTTTTAATTTTGTCTTGTTTTTACTGTATCTATAGACTATTTTGTTATCATAGATCTTCCCTCTATCTTTTATCTTTCTTTCAGATCAAAATAAAATCTTTTCCCAATCTTTCTCCAAAGGTTAGTTTTGGAGAAAGATCAGGAAAAGAAAATCTTTCTCCACAGCTTAGTAACAGAGAAAGATCAGGAAAAGAAAATCTTACTCCAAAGCTCAGTAACGGAGAAAGATCAGGAAATGATAATTTTAAAAGTATTTTTTTCTTTTTGGCTATAAATACAGTCTTTATTTCCCTTTTATTCTATTCCCTTCAAGGGATTTCTTTTGTATCTCTCATCATAGACTTATAAAATAAAACATAAAAATTATTTCTAGGCTTGTTCTTTACATATCAATGGTATTAAACCCCCCAAGGGTATAAAGATGAAGAAATACCACATAGATATAATTCCCTGAATACTCAAATAGAATTGGAAAGAAATAGTTGAAATAACTATATTACTCCCCCCAATCAGTGATTGGCCTGAATTCTCTGGAGAAGGAGAATATGATCATATTAGTTTTGTAAAATATTTAGACAACACTATAGAATTTTATGGTTTACCGGAGAGAGTCCTGTTGGTCAGACTCCCCAAATTATTCACGGGTTTAGCCTTGAATTTGTTCATTTCTAAAAGAGAATCTGTGGGATCTCAAAGCTGGGATCCATGGAAAAATGTCATGAAAATCAATTTGGTAGTAGAATTTTTCCAAAAATCCATTTTGGACTTCTTTTTTCAACAAATCAATTTTGGACAATCATCCATTTGGAAGATCACCCAAAAGCATTAATTCCACAAATAAAAATAAAAATAAAAAATAAAATAAAATTAAAGGGAGAAAACAAAGTAATAAACAAAATAAGCAAAAAAAATAAACAAATTAAAAAACAAATTAAAATTTAGAAACAAATAAAAAATAAAAAATAGAAACAAATAAAGAATAAAAATAAGAAACAACAAAAAACAAACATAAGAAAGAAAGATTTATACACATCTATAGTTGAAAAAAAAAAAAAAAAAAAAAAATTAAACAATTAAAAGTCAGAAAATGGTTCTTCAGGTTTTGAAAAAAGACCAAAAAAACATTACCTTTGAAAGATTACCAGGTACTCAATGAAAAAAAAAATTCAAAAATAAATAAAAACACAATACAACCAAGTAAATTAGTCAGAAAATGGTTGTTCAGATTTTAAAAAAAGAAAAAAAAAGATGTTACCTTGATAATATTATCGGGAACATAATGAAGAAAAAAAAAATCAAAAAAGATTATAAAAAAATTAAAAATTAGTCTGAAAATGATCGTTCTGGTTTATAAAAAAGACAAAAAAAAGCACATTAACTTGATAATATGACCAGGAATTCAATGAGGAATAAATAAATAAATAAATAAATAAATAAATAAATAAATAAATAAATAAATAAATAAATAAATAAATAAATAAATAAATAAATAAATAAATAAATAAATAAATAAATAAATAAATAAATAAATAAATAAATAAATAAATAAATAAATAAATAAATAAATAAATAAATAAATAAATAAATAAATGAATAAATAAATAAATAAATAAATAAGTAAATAAATAAATAAATAAAAATAGAAAGAAAAGAGCAAAATATAGTTGGTAGGATTTTTCAGGTTTTTAAAAAAGACTAAAAAATACATTACTTGAGAAATATTAGCAGGAATTCAATGAAGAATATAATGAGTGAGGAATGAAAAATCCCAAGTGAGGAGGCATTTGAAGAAAGTATCATCAGTTGGTGCAGCCAACTGATGTATACCAAAATGTAAAAACAAGCTGGCTCCACCCATTGGTGGGCCAGCAGTCATTAATTAGGGTAGGCCGGCGTAGAGGTAACACCAGCCTGTTCTACTGATTGGTAGACATCAGTCTGCCCCTTGTGCAGAATTATTGCTACACATGAGGGCCGGATGACCTATTCCAACCATCTGGTATGCCGTAAGATGGGTCGGCTTTGTGCCAGCCCGGTGAATTGGCCAACCAACATAACTGGTATGTTGAGTAGGCCAACCCCTGGGTCCCATGGTAGACAAGCTGGGGAAATGGCCCCGCTTTGCACAGCTCCCACAGATAACAGGAAATAATTTAAACCACAGGGTATCTTGATTCATCGGTTTCTTGGACTTCCAGCCCCCCCCCCCCCCCAGATACTCCTGTGAAACTCCTACCACAGTCCAAGCAGCGGATATCCGACAAGTTTGATCCTGATGCTTCAATAAAAAAGGGCTGCAAAATTACTTGTCTTCCCAATTGATCAGCATTACAGCCTTCCCATAATTTTTTTTATGTGGGCAAAAATTTTCAAATGGCCCAAAACAACAGCCCGCTATCCACCACACTGGCAGAGTGGAATGCAGCTATACCCAGAGCCTTCCCAAACCAGGGTCCATTCCTATGCAGGTGAGGCCAATGTCAGGTCAAATGATTTTCTGTGGGACCAAATTAAATGTATGATCCTGCTGGCAGCCAAGTTGGAGGGTAGCCTAAGGATACCCTCAAGTGTTTTTGAAACACCAAAGTATTGGCTGGGTGTGATCCAGGTAGACTCAGCATGGTGATGGGCCCTGATGTTCATATGGTGATTGAGAAATGGCCAATCAGAAAATATTTGGAAAAACACTTCTAAATCAATTAGTTGGCTTTACATTTCTCTAGTAACAAAGAGATTGGTATGTTTTGTTTATAATGAAAGAGTCTTTTTGGATTTACAAAGCAAATATTGACAACAACAAAATTCTGGACTAGTTATGAACAAGTTGGAGGACTTGTAATAAGGAAGTTGGTTAATTTTAATGAGAAAGATAGAGGTAAATACATGCCTTATTTGCGTCCTGTTTGTAGATTATAGGAGGAGTGATTGAGAAAGGTTTGAAAAATGTAAGAGACATGTTTCAACATGGCAATGTGTGCACATTGCCATCCTTTTTGGGGTGGTGATAATAAAAATAATAAGAATATAATAAAAAAATAAGAATATAATAAAAAAAATAAGAATATAATAAAAAAGATAAGAATATAATAAAAAAAAATAAGAATATAATAAAAAAAAATAAGAATATAATAAAAAAAAATAAGAATATAATAAAAAAAAATAAGAATATAATAAAAAAAAATAAGAATATAATAAAAAAATATGGATTTTGCACTATGTTTTTGAGAGCCAATGACGCAGTTCAAGTGAAATGGGTCCAATATTGAACCTCTAGTATTCATCATTTTTTCAAAGGAATTGCTCATAGTAGTCATGAAAAAGGATAAAATAAATCAAAAATAAAAAGTAAAAAAAAAGAACTTGTCAATAATTTTAATGGCCAACTTGGAAAAAAAACTGGAAAAATATAAAGAAAAAAAAAGGAGATCTTACTATATGTCCTATTTTTGTGGGTTAGAGCTTTTTTTTATTTTTTTCCAGTTTTTATTTTTTTCTTTCTTTCTTTTTTTTTTTTTTTTCTTTCTCCTTTTTTTTTTTTTTCTTTTCTTTTTGGGGGAATTGTGGGTTAGGTTAATGATTTTTTTTTTTTGTTTAGATTGTGGGTTAGGTTCACCAATTTTTTCTTTTTTTTTTTTTTTTTTTTTTTTTTTTTTTGGATTGTGGGTTTTTACCCTTTTTTTTTTTTTTTTTTTTTTTTTTTTTGGATTGTGGGTTAGGTTAACCTTTTTTTTCTTTTGCTTTTTTTTGGTGGAATTGTGGGCTAGGTTAAGCAGTTTTTTTTTTCTTTTTTTAATCTTTTCTTTATTTTTTTATCTATTTTTTTTTTTTTGATGAAGACTTTGTGAGTTTTTTTTCTTTCTGTTTTAAACTGGTAGCCTAGCTGTAACTGAAGATTAGCTACGCTACTAAAAAGAAAAATTTCTGTTAGTTGCACCCAAGTTATGCTACAAGCCAGCGTAACTTTGAAAATTTGCCAACTAACGCTACAGGCACCCCTCAAAAAAAAAAATTGTTACACTACATGGTAGTGTAGTGCAAGTACAAATTGAGCTAACGCTACACATTGCTAACTAAGAAAAATGAACACTACGCTATATGTTTTTGGTCAAAAAAGTGTAGCGTAGCGTAGCGGCCCACCGTTGTTAAATGGTAAATAAAAAATTGTCTGAAATTTAGCTCTCAATTTCAACAACTTTACCAATTGTTTTCTTTTTTTTTTTGAAAGATCACAAATTCCTACTACATCTCTCTACACAAATTTTGGGAATTGTATATTTCTCGAAAGCTTAGATTCTAAGCTTTAATTTGATAGGCAAAGCGCTGAATTTTCTTTCTTATCACATCCTTCATAGATCAATTAAAAGGTACAGATCATCTCTGCTTTCTTTGTCATGCAAGCCTTTGCATATTTCATGCACTCCCAAGTTGATACTAATTTAAATCCATTTTTCACTTTTTGCTTCTTCTTGATGATTTCCTTGGTCAAATTCCTTGATAAATTATTAAGACTGTGGGATTGTTGGATGTCCGGAATTGAATACTGTATGGGTGACTGCATCTGTATCAGGAATAATAATTTATCAAAGAAAATGACAAAGGAATGCAATGAGCACAATCCAGAAACTAATACACTAAAAAAATACCTGCAATAAACAAAATGTTTTCTGTACATACAATATCAAAAAATAAAATAAAAGAATCAAAAATAAAGGTTTTTCAGAGAAAAAAAAAGACTACACCTGATACTGTATCTGTATTGGATTGGTGATCAGATGCAATAATTGTGTTAAAAATTATTTTTATTTGTGTAAACAGGAAGAAAGCTGTTACCAAAATTACGCTACCGTTACTGACCAAAGGAAGTGTTACTCAAACCAGGTAGCATAACTTAAAAAAGTTACCTGTTTTGTCCTGATAGCCTAGCTTGAAAACTCAAAATTACTGTTATGTTATCATTACTGCAATGTACCTGTTGCACTGTTGGTTCAGTTATACTTTTATCAACTTTTTCTTTGATCATTTTCTGGATTTCCTCTTTGTGGGTGGATAGAGCAGACTCTAAAATTAACGGAAAGGACTCAGAAATGCCTGTTTCTAAGTTAATTATTTCTTCTTTTATGTCAGGCTCTTTGATGCCAGGGACTGAATACCCTTTAGCTGAAAAAGCTGCAAAGTAATTAGAAATAGTCTGGGGACTATTTCTCACCTTTGGTTTGGTGTTAATTTTATATAAAAATTAAAAGAGGGGCCAGCAAAGCTGGGGTTGTTTAACCCTCTGTTCATTTTGGGGGCCAGGAATAGATTCCTGGGGTAGTTTAACCCTTTAAAGTTGTGATCCAACTTGGATCTGGGGCCTGATTATATATCAGGGGTGGTTAAACCCAGATTTACCACGAGGTGGTGGTATAGAGAAAATGAGGGGTTCTGGGTCAAACCTATTGGCCCAGGGACTTACCTGGAGTTGGGGAAGGTGAAGAAAAGTTCTGAAGGGGATCTTGGTGTTGTGGTTGAGAGGGGGAGGTGCAGTAAGAGTTCTGAAGGGGATCTTAAGGCGCAGGTGAGAGTTGATCTAGTATCTTTGGTGCTAAAAGGTGACTGTAAGTGGTTGGTAACCGTGTATAGCTAAGTGAAAAAGATGATGAGGGATGGAAAGGTGGATAAGAGGCCTCCTTATATAATATTTCCCATCCCTGGGGCGTACAGTATAACCACAAGTTAGTAGGAATTGGGGTTATCACGTTTTGAGCGCTTTTTGCCTTGTTCCTGTATTTTTTATTCAGTACTGGAGGGTCTAGACCAGTAAAGAGTATTTTTCCTGTGTTGAGTAACCTCTGAGGTCCTTGGCATTAACGTTTTATCCTTGGGGCGTTATTAGTTTGGCCAGGATAAATAGCGGAAGGTAACCTGTATTGCTACTAGTGCAATACAGCTATTTTCCTTTGAACAAGGTTTTTAGTCACACCTTAGGCCTTGTAACTGTAATCAGGATTAGTTCACTGTGTTAACATGTTCTGTTAATTTTTTGGGGTGCTCTGGACTCATTTTGAATGATACAGATACTCCACAAACTCGTGCTATAGTAGTATTGTGGCTTTTTGCACTGTGTGCTTTCCTTCTTGACTCATGTTTGGTCAAGCCTCTGTTGTATGCAACATACAGGGGGCTTCTAATTTAGTTGCTTTCACCATGTGTAAAATTTGTCTATGTAGCTTTTGTGCAATGTAACAAGACGTTGTGAGACTCCAAAAGAGGCTAGAGTATTTAAGCCCTAATGGCAGAATGTAGAAAGGTATAAAGGAGTAAGGACTCTGCCTTTCTTAATGACAGGAATTTAACTGATAGAATTGGTTTTATGAAGATGGACAGGGAGCAAAGCTACACCTGGTTGATGGTGAGAATTGGAAGTTTAAGAGGGTATTTCCAGCACTCAGATTGGTTTTGAAAAGAAAATAGAAGGGAACAGCAGGATAGCTGTGGGAGCAAGGATGTGATTCAAATCCTTTGTGGCTCCTTAAGAAAGGTAAAGAATGTAAGCAATGGCTATACACTGAGGGTTTTATAAGTGTTAAGTATTTATTTCTTTGGTATGTAAGTATGTAAGTATTATTGTTATTATTATGGGGAGTGTCTAGTTACACTTGGATATTGGATGATGGATTATTTTTCTGATAAATCAGGGATGAAAAGATAGATTAGATAAATCAGACAAATCAGATGGGGAAAATGATGAGGAGAGAGCTCCTTATATATAAAATGGGAAATAAAATAGGGTACAAGTCAAACAGGGTACAAATGTAAGTTTCTCACACAAAGCATATGTTTTCTAACTTGGAACTTGAGAAAAATGTGACCTTAAATCCTTCCATATATGTGCCCCTGAACTGAAACTGTGAGTTAAAATTTAAGTATAAATAACCATATGTAAAATCATGTGTAAATAAAGTATAAGCATGTCATGAGGTCACTGCCACATGCATGCTGCTGAGTATAAATAATGATGTGATTTTATGTTTAAGTTAAGATACTTATAAGTTATACTATCCTTAATCCATGTAGCTTGATTCTTGAACTTAATAATGTAAATAAATTATTCTAAGTACCTTCTTTCAGTCTTCTGCCTTGAGTAACTTCTAAACTAGTGGAGTTATTGATATACTTTTGGTGAGTGGCTGGGGGTTATTTTTGGTGTAGAATTCATTTCTGAAATAATATTTGAGGATTTCCTGATCCTTCATAGTGAGAATATACAATTTTTATTGAGACCATTTAAACTACCACAACATATGTAAATGCCCTGTATTTAGCAGTATTCTTGTTTCTCATTAACTGTATGTTTTTGTTAGTTGGCTCTAACATAGTAGCCAGCTGACAATGTCCTCCACAATAAGAACTGCCAGAATTTTTAAATCATTTGTGTGAATCCTACTTAATCTAGGAGTCACCCAACCAATTTAATATTGGTTTGACACAACTGATGAAATACAAATTCAAGGTAGGG
Organism: Uromyces viciae-fabae; assembly: GCA_000785685.1. Lineage (NCBI taxonomy): Eukaryota > Fungi > Basidiomycota > Pucciniomycetes > Pucciniales > Pucciniaceae > Uromyces > Uromyces viciae-fabae. The sequence goes on along the minus strand of JNCO01007236.1, from coordinate 2,544 downwards.
GCGTTGATTTGATATTTAATCTGTTGAGTTCAACCAATTTTAAATTGGATGAGTGCATCCTAGATTAACTAGGATGTACAGAGCTGATTTAAAAATCCTGGAAGTGAACTATCTCTGTCTGTCAGGCTCTGTGATGGCAGGGATTGAATACCCTTTAGCTACAAAAGCTACACAGTAATTAAAAATAGTTTTTGGACTATTTTTAAAGTTGGTTTGGTGTAATTTTTAGTATAAAAATTAACAGAGGGGCCAGCTAAGCTGGGGTTGCTTAACCCTCTGAGTAATTTAGGGGCCAGGAAGACCTCCCTGGAGTAGTTCAACTCTTTAAAGTTGAGATCTAACTTGGATCTGGGGACTGATGAATATCAGTGGTAGTTAAACCCAGATGTGACCATGAAGTGGTGCAAGAAAAGGGGTTTCTGGCTCAAACCTATTGGCCCAGAGACTTACCAAGGGGAGGGGACATAGTAGAGGAGTTCTGAAGGGGATCCTGGCGGGGCAGTTGAGAGGTATAGGTGCTGTAGGAGTTCTGAAGGGGATTCTGGAGGGGCAGTTAAGAGGTATAGGACCTGTAGGAGTTCTGAAGGGGATCTTAGGGCGCCGGTGAGAGTGGATCTGGTATCTTAGGTGCTGAAAATTGACTGAGTATGTAGTAACAGTCTATAGCTGGGTAATGATGAAGATGGGATTAGTAGGAAGGTTGAGAGGACTCCTTATATAATATTTTCAATACCTGGGGCAGATAACCACATGTTACCTGAAACTTGAGTTATCAGGGTTTTAGGGCGCTTTTCCTATGTCCCTGTATTTTTAGTTCAATGCTGGAGGGTCTAGACCAGTACTGGTTATTTTTCCCGTTTTTTTGGTAACCTCTGAGGTCCTTGGGATTAATTTGGTATCCTTTGGGTGTTATTGGTTTGGCCAGGATGAATGCAGGAAGACAACCTGTATTGCTACTAGTGCAATACAGCTGTTTTCTTTAGAACCAAGTGTTTGCTCACACCTTAGGCCTTGTAACTGTATATAGGGTTAGTTCACCTTGTGAATAAATGCTGAAAATTATTTGGGGCGCTCTGAGGTCATTTTGAATGATACAGACACTCCACAAACATGTGATGTAACAGTAATGAGGCTTATGGACCATGTGCTTTCCTTCTTAACTCATGTTTGGTCAAGCCCTTTGTGTATGTAACATAAGTGGGGCTTACAGTATTGCTCTTTCACCGTGTGGAAGCTTTGTTTTTGTATTTTTTGTGCAATATAACAAGAAATATGTAAATCAGCCTGTATTGACAGTATTCTTGTTTCACATTAACCGTATGGGTCTAACTTCTAAACCAAGCACAAATCCGCAATTCTGGGTTTATTTTTGACTTGGTGTGTTTATTTATTTATTTATTTTTTTTAAAGTGCAAGTTAGATTTGACATTGCGCACTTTGAAGTAACATAAACATCAACTAGCCTAAGCCTAACAAAATGAAAAGACAGAAAAACAGGACCTGTGTACAAATTTACTGGATCAGTACCAACAAAACCAACAAAAATAAAGAATAAGGAAAAGAGACAAAACAAAAAGGAAAATAAGAGAAAGAAAAATTAAGAAATATTCCAAGAACCCTTGATCTTCAATGAAACAAAACTTTTGAAAGCACACAGTCTAATTTTTTCCTTAATAAAAATTGCTACCGGAGTGCATGCCTTAGGATTGTTGAGTAAATATCAAGTACATAGGAAATCAGATTTAAATTTTAGTGATTTCAGATGAACCTTGAGACAATTGCGTGATTTACTGTACCTGGAACATGAGGTGATGAAGTGTCTAACAATCTCTACTACATTGCAACTGTTTCAGATTGGGAAAGGATACTTTTTGAATCAGAACAGATGCTTGTTGAGTGGGGCATGACCAGATTGTAGCTGATGGAAAGCTGCCGACAGTGGGAATTCGAGTTGATCAGCTTCTGGAGGTTTGATGAATTTCTTGAAGACTCTCCTTTCCCCCAGATCATTCCACCCACCAACTTGTAAAAAAGGAAATCCACAAACACCCTGCAGCTCACTCATCCAGCATTCACACCACCCCAGGTTTCAGCAACTTCCAGAAACTCAACCTCAATTTCAGTCAAATTGAAAAAATCAACCCACACCTGATTCCTCCTTGGTTCCATTTCTCCCTACCTGTTGCTAACCTCTCTGTTGAAAAAGAAAAAGCTAAATACATTGTCTTAGCTCAACTCACTGAACTCACATCAAAAAAAGAGATTATTTGTTTCACTGATGGCTCCCTGATCCCCAAAAAGGGTACAGGTTCAGCAGCTCAATTTTCTAACTTTTCCAGTTCAGCTCGTTTAGGGAACTCCAACTATGCTTCGGTGTTTGAGGCTGAAATTCATGCCATTGAACTAGGCCTCAGGCTCATCCAACAAAATCACATCCACCAAGATCAACTGCCCAACATCAACATTTTATCTGATAGTCAAGCTGCACTCCTTGCAGTTTCTCAAAATCCCAAAACCAGATCATCCCAGCTCAAAATCTTTCAA
>JNCO01007232.1:0-12285 GCA_000785685.1 Uromyces viciae-fabae | reverse complement strand
CGCCCAGGTTGAAGGAATTGTGTGAAAAGAAGGGTCCCGTGCCCGCTCGATCCAAACATGATGAGCCCTCATGTTATCAATTTCCTTTTCTTCTGCTTTACGCCATTCGAGTGCCTCACTTCCTTGCACAGCTTCAAAATGTGTTTTTGGCTCTTGAGGCATGACGTTGAAAGAGTGCGCACTTCTTCGTGTGAAATTTAAGATGTTATTGCTGTCGATGTCACCCTCAATGAGTGTCGGGTGCCTTGGACCTATCACCTTGATACAACTGGTAGTGGTTGGTTCAGGAGGGTCATAAGTTGTGTTGTCTTCTTGATCTGAGGAAACCTCACTAGCTGAGAGGGAATTCATTGATTCATCTTCATGTGAGACAGGATCTTTGCTTGTGAGATTTGCTGAATTTGAAGTATCATCTTCACTTCCTTCCTCTTGTAGAAAAGGTAGGTGAGAAAGGTGTTTGAAGTCAGGAAATGGTTGGTTCGAAAAATGGTCAAAACTAGGTCGTAAAGCGGAAAGTTCAGGGAATACTGATTCATCGAAGTAAACACGTTTTTCTTCGATGACTCTTCTATCATCTAGTTTCACAACTCTGTACGCTGAGTAATCATTAGTGTATCCGATGAACACACATTTCCAAGAAATGGGATTAAACTTAGCTTCCCTCAGTTGGTTAGGCTTCACAACCCAGCACTTGCAGCCGAAAGGGCAAAAGAAGTCAAAATTGGGGCTGACCCCAAACATCTTGCTGATCGGAGTTGATTTTCCTTTCCCCAACAATGGTAAACAATTTGTTGTGTTGGCAGCTGTTTTGACAGCTTCAGCCCACCACTCCTTTGACACCTTTGATTGAAGCATAAAACATCAAGCCATGTTTATAATTGTTTTGTTGGCTCGTTCAGCAAAGCCGTTATGCTGAGGCGTGTACGGAGGCGAAATACTGTGTTGGATACCAGAATCTCTGAGATAATAAGACAGATTCTTGTTACAAAATTCGCTACCGCCGTCTGTAACGAGTTTTTTCATGTTACAACCGGTTTGTTTTTCAAAGAATACTTTGTAGTCCATGATGGCTTGCGCTGCATCCGATTTCGCTTTCAGTATTGTGATGCTGATGAAACCGGTGTGCTGATCTACAAGAGTTAAAGAATATTTTGCTCCCGAGTTGGTTGAAGGAGAGACTGGTCCCACCAAGTCACCATGTACTACTTCCATCGGGTTGGAAGTGGTACTGAAATGAGACTTGAACGATTTTCGAGCAATTTTATCGGTCATCAGGTGTTGCAAATGAAGGGTTTGCTGTGTCCAATTAACGGTATCACGGCTTTTACCCGTGCTGGACTAGCATGTCCTAATCGATAATGCCAGATATCCGCCAATGAGGTTTCAACAGAGTGCGCCTCAGATAAAAGAGCTATTGAAAATGGAGGGAACGGTCCTATGAACGTGGATATCTCCAGTATTCCACTGGACATGTCGCATTCGAAGTCTATAGTTGAATCAATTAAAACTTCACACCTATTCATCGTCCTTCTGATGGTAAGATAACCAGTTAAGAGCTTCTGCATGGCTATTAGATTTCTTGATAACTCTGGTACGAATAAGGCGTCTACCAATAACAACTTCCTTCCAGAGCTTTGTAAGATTTCCGCAGATCCAATCATAGTGGCGGTAATGCTTTTACCCGTGCTGGACTAGCATGTCCTAATCGATAATGCCAGATATCCGCCAATGAGGTTTCAACAGAGTGCGCCTCAGATAAAAGAGCTATTGAAAATGGAGGGAACGGTCCTATGAACGTGGATATCTCCAGTATTCCACTGGACATGTCGCATTCGAAGTCTATAGTTGAATCAATTAAAACTTCACACCTATTCATCGTCCTTCTGATGGTAAGATAACCAGTTAAGAGCTTCTGCATGGCTATTAGATTTCTTGATAACTCTGGTACGAATAAGGCGTCTACCAATAACAACTTCCTTCCAGAGCTTTGTAAGATTTCCGCAGATCCAATCATAGTGGCGGTAAGATTGCCACTGCCATTGCCAGTGCAGATCGAAATACTCGTTGGTTTGGTTTGCCTGAAGAAGTCGAGATTGTTGAACATATGGTGTGACACCCCCGAATCTAATACCGCTTTGAGTTTTGCTGGTTCCGTGGATAAGGCTTGAGCCATGGTAATATTTGCAAAGGCTGGCTTTATGTACCTGGTGCTAGAGGAAGTAGAAGAGGGTTCTTTGTTGATTTACGTATTGAAATTGGTTGTTGTCTTGTTTCGAGGGACACCTCTGACCGGTCTCTGCTCTGGATAAAGAGCCCAACACCTTGATTCTGGATGGGTAGCATTCGAGCTATGCTGTCCATTCTTGCATCCATTCGGAGGTCTGTTTCGAGTATGAGTATTCAAAGCAGTTACTTCTTTTTCAGAGTTGCCCTTGTGATAGCTGCCTTCGTTGCATGTAATGTCCCTAATCTTATTAATGAGAGCATCCGGATCACTTAACAAGCTGTTGTTTCCTGATAGAGAACCGGCTATTTCCATCCTTTTCGCCATCAGTTTTCCAATAATGGCTCCACAGATACCTCTCTTAGATTGATCATAACTGATGGCGTCTAAATGATTGAGACAAGCCTCTATTTGATCTAGGAATAAGGTCATGTTGCTGTTGTACTTGATGTTCTCCCAGCAAATATTTGCTCTGGCTATGGTGTGAGCCGTCGATTGACCATACCTGTCCATTATACGTTTCCATAGAAGATGACCATTGGTGAAGTTGTCGTCTCTAGTTAGTTGATTGAACGTTCTCTCATTCATTCTTGAGGAGATTATGAAGGATGCGTCGGCCAATTTTTGCATAGCTGCTTCATTGGGGTTTAAACCTGGATCATTGATTACTACAGTCCATAACTTCTTGTGCCTGAGATACTGCTGCATTCGTTTGAACCAGCTAGGGAAATTTGATTCTCCGGTTAACATAGGGATGAGTTTGGTTTCTTCTGAACTAGAGTTTCCAGCCATCGCTTTGTCTTTTCCTTAGATAGTTTATTGGTTTTTTTAGTGCAGCTGTTTCGACTGTTAATCTGAAAAATTTAATGGGCTAAGACAAATTTATGTCATTTCAGAAAAAGTTACAAGTTTATAAAATGAGATACATGAATGTGCAGCGTGTTTAAGTTTCAGAAGAAAAAATGCATCTTTCTAAAGCATTATGAGTAAAATGCCCGCTTACCTAAGACAAAGCGGTATTACTGCTATTTGTCAGAAAAGCAAGGTTGATGCTTGATAAAGGAATAATACGACGATGATGGAGAGAGTAATGAGATGTTTCAAGTGGACTGGTGATTGAATTGATAATAGAAGAATTCTCTGATTTAGAGGTAAGAAAGAAGAAGGTTTTGTTTGCTTGATAGAGAGATGGATGGAAGTATTGATGATCCTGAAGTTTATGATGAACGAGGAAAAAATGATGGATGCTTGGTTAGTCAGAAGCATCATCATCTACCTTTTATAATCAGAGTTCTCTGTTAGCTGCAGATTGCTTTTTCGCTTACCGTCATTGCTTGCTATCAAAGCATGATTATTCACAGCCTACTCAATTGGTAGGCTGGTTTAAGTCGCATCCGGTTGAAGCCACTGACTGGTCTGCCACGGTGAAGAGCTCATCATCATTGACATCGTTGTCTGCACAACGGTAACGAGAGGTAATTTTCATTTTTAGTTTATTTGTCTATTTTTCTCTTAATTAGGAAAGGGACTATCTTACAGATTGTCTTGTTGTCATTCAAAACTTGACAATTGAGAGTAGTTCATCACACACTATGCTACACTATTTTATCAATCAATCAACCTTTTTTTTTTTAATTAGACTAATTGATGCTTTTATTTTTTATTGTTCTTTTATTTTTTTTCTCAAAATAACACCCTGACTACTAAAAACAAAAACAAAAAAGTTGAGTCACCCTCCAGGGTTCCTCTGGAACCTGAAAGATTTTTTTTATCAATCAATCAACTTTTTTCTTTTTAATTTGACTAATCACTGGTTTTCTTTTTTTTCTTCTTTTTTGTTTTCGTAGAAAAACACTCACCCACCCTCATTAATAAAATAGAAGAACGTTAGTCACCCTCCAGGGTATTCTCCAACCCCCGAGAGGTTTTTTTTTATCAATCAATCAATTTTTTTTTTTTTTTTAATTAAACTCATTGATGCTTTTTTTTAATTTTTTAGGTTCTTTGTTTTTTTGCTATAATAACACTCACCCACCTGGATTAATGAAAACAAAAATGAGTTGAGTCACCCTCCAAAAAAAACCCCTGAGCTCATCACTATCTCCTAGATCCATCTCCATCCTCTACCATGTTATTTTTCATTAGAATTATCAGTATCGAAACATAAACATTAAGTCAAGTCTATCTCGAGAACAGTTCGCTTTCAGGCTTTGACACCGGAAAACAATTTTTAGATCTAAATCTCCCCTTTCAAATGAGGGATCAATTGTTTCAAAAGGTTCACTCGTTTTGAAGTTATAGTGGTTCAAAGGGTATGTAAATAAATACTCAATATTCAACTACTAGGTTTGTTACATTGACAAAGCTCTCTGCCTGCACCCCTGACTTCCTTCCCCATTTCGATGATTATCATGGTAAAAGCTTCTTTTAAGTCCAATTCATTAGACATGAAATATTCAACTCATGATATTAAATATCCTTTTGCTTGATTTTTCTTAAATTTGGTTATTATTGAAAGAAAAGATAAGGCTTTTCCTATGAAAATAATGTCGTCAACGTGAACAAACAGCCACATCGGATGTGGCGAGACTCTGTAAAAAACGCATGGATCGGCGATGGAAACACAGAAGTGAATTGATTGGAGGAATTGGCTTAGTCTTTTGTACCAGGCTAGCGACAATTGCTTGAGCCCATAAATGGCGCGCTTGAGCTCAAGTACAATGTCCTTCCCTTTGGGGTATCCGGGAGGAGGAGTCATAAACACTTCCTCCTCCAGTGGACAAGTTAAGAACGCGCTTCTTACATCCAGCTGATGGATAGGCAGACTGTGTGCAACGGCGTGTGATAAAAGCAATCGTAGTGAGGCGGGTCTTCCCGTCGGGGCGTATGACATCTCAAAATTGAGACCATGCGTTTGACGGAAACCTTGGGCACAGATCCGGGCCTTGTACTCCGTGATATGGTTGTTGGAGTCCAGCTTGCACTTATACGCCCAGGTAGACGGTATGGCGTGAATAGATGTCTCCCTTGGCCGCTCAATCCAGACTTGGTGAGATTTCATATTGTCAATTTCTTTCTGCCCCGCTGCTTGCCATTGTAGACGTTCAGGGCCTTGAATTGTGTCGAAATGGTTTTTTTGGCTCGGTGACTGTGGTGTGCAAAGATTGAGCAGGTCTACGAGTGAACGGCAATATGTTAGTGCTGATAATGTCTCCCTCAATTAGGGTAGGGTGCCTTCGCCCTATAAACCAGACTTGGTGAGATTTCATATTGTCAATTTCTTTCTGCTCCGCTGCTTGCCATTGTAGACGTTCAGGGCCTTGAATTGCGTCAAAATGGTTTTTTGGCTCGGCGACTGTGGTGTGCAAAGATTGAGCAGGTCTACGAGTGAACGGCAATATGTTAGTGCTGATAATGTCTCCCTCAATTAGGGTAGGGTGCCTAGGCCCTATAACCTTGATGCGATAAGAAGGACACGAGGGAATTAACTCCTCAGATGAGGGTTGGGGATTGTTGTCTTCAGCAACTTCTTGGGTTGCGTAGTCGACTTCCTCCATGCGATGATCTTCATTTGCGACATATTCCTCGCTATCTCTCAAGAGTGGCATATGAGCCGACAAGGATTCTTCATTATGCTCATCCTCATCTTCTTCTGAGAATGGTAAATAAGCAGAGTTTCTGAAATCTGGCAACGGCTGGTGTGAGAAATGGTCAAGGCTGGCTTTTAAAGCCGAGAGTGAAGGAAAGACAGATTCATCAAAGTAGACATGCTTAGCTTCGATGACTTGCTTATCCTCAATCTTAACCACCCTATACGCCGAGTAATCATTGGTGTAACCGATGAAGATGCAGGGCCACGAGATTGCATCAAATTTTGTTCCTCGAGTTTGATCGGGCTTTACTACCCAACATTTGCAACCGAAATGCCTAAGGAATTCAAGATTGGGCTGTGTTTCGAACATTTTATCCAGTGGAGAAAGCTTTCCTTTCCCCAGAGATGGAAGGCAATTGGTGGTATCCACCGCGGTTTTCACCGCCTCCGCCCACCACTCTTTTGCTAGATTGGCTTGTAGCATGAGACAACGAGCCATGTTGATGATAGTCTTATTGGCTCGCTCCGCAAAACCATTGTGTTGCGGGGTGTCAGGGGGCGAAATGTTGTGCTTGATGCCTGAATTTTCCAAATAATTGGCAAGTGAATTGTTACAAAATTCACCTCCACCGTCAGTAACCAGTTTTTTGATGTTGCATCCGGTTTGATTTTCAAAGAAGCATTTGAAGTCAATGATTGCTTGTGCCGCTTCAGACTTAGCTTTTAATACTGTAATACTGATGTACCCAGAATGCTGATCAAGTAATTTCAAGAAGTACTTGCCACCCGAATTAGTAGAAGGGGAGACTGGTCCCACCAGGTCGGCATGGACTACCTCAAGGAGGCTGCTGGGGGGGTGAAGTGACTTTGAAATGGGATTCGAGAAATCTTTCCCACCATGCAAGTGTTACAAACCGCAGGTTTTGTCTGTCCCACCAATGGCACCACGGCCCGTACACGTGCCGCGCTGGCATGACCTAGTCGTTGATGCCAGATGTCGGCTAGTGAAGTGTCAGCTGAGTGGGTTTGTGATAGGAAAGCTGAAGGTGTTTGTGGGAATGGGCCAATGAATGTTCTTATTTCCCTGACCCCATTGCTAGTCGTGCAACTGAATTCAATGTCGGAATCAATCTTGACTTGACAGTTGTCCTTTTCTCGGACTATTTGAAGATTTGCTGTGATAAGTCTATGCATAGAAATTAACGTTCACGATAAATTTGGAACATAAAGAGAATCAGGTAGTAGAAGAACTTTTCCGGAACTCTGGACCATCTTAGCTGTTCCTATCCTTGTAGCAATGAGCTCGCCAACACCTTTTCCTGTACTGATTGGCATGTTGATGCCCTCGGATTCTTGAAAAAACTTCAAGTTGTTGAACATATGGTGTGAAGCCCCTGAATCAAGCACTGCTGGTGTAGTAGAGGCTTCAGATAGTAATGCCGCTGCTATCGTGACATTAGCAAAAGCGGGCCGCACATATTTTGAATTACTTGTGCCTGGATTGGAGGTAACACCCTCCCTATTGAGTGATGTTGGTCCCCTTTTTCTACCTGAGTTCCTCACTGGTCGTTGCTCTGGGTGCAAATCCCAGCACTTTGATTCTGGGTGAGCTGCGTCCTGGTTGTGATGACCATTTTTGCAACCCGGTGGCGGCCTAGTTCTAGACTGACTGTTGAGTGCCACTGCTTCTCTTTCATGGCCGTTCTTGTGATGTACTTCATTGTTGCAGGTAATGTCACGAATTTTTCCCAAGCAGTAAATCAGGATCCTCAAGTATAACGTCGTTCGCTGAAAGTGCTTCGGCGAATGCTAATTTTATGGCTCTGAGTTTGCCAATAATCATTCCAGAAATTCCTGCCAAGGGTTGTTTGTAACCGATGGCGTCAAGATGGGCAAGGCATGATTCTATTTTCTCTAGAAATAATGGCATGTCTCCCGTGAACTTGATGTTCTCCCAGCGGGATGATGCTCGGCTGATGGTGTGGGCAGTGGATTTCCCAAAGGTACTAGTCAGTTTCAAGCATAGCTTGTAACCATTGGAAGAATTATCTTCTCTGGTGAGTTGGTTAAAAACCCTGTTGTGCATTCGAGATCCAAGGATGAAGGATCAATCTGCAAGACTCTGAACAATCTTTTTGTTTGGATTTGGTCCTGGGTCGGTAACAGTAGTTGTCCAAAGCTTCTTATGCCTAAGATACTGCTGCATCCTTTTTGACCACAGGGGAAAATTGGATTCTCCAGTAAGCAAGGGGATCGTCTTGGTTTCCTCTGATGAATTGCTGTTTCCATTACTATTGCTGGCCATCGCTTTGCTTTGTTGTTTAGTGGTGAGAGTGGGTGGTTTGTGACGTTATTTCGACTGTTAATCTGAAAGAAAAGATAAGGCTTCACCAGGACTCAAACCTGGGTAAGGGCTACTCTAGGTGCTTGCTTGACCGCTAAGCTACAAAGCCATGAGCGAGCAGATTCAAATCTGACAATTATTGCTACCTCTCTTGTCTTCATGATCATGATATGATGGATGTTGATCAGAAATCCTGTCAATTTGACCTGACTTGATTGAGAATGATAGATAGGAGATATAGCAATAGTACCAAAACTAAGAAAAAGATAAGCACAACCAAAAAAGGAATCGAATCAGATATGCAATGAGTTCTGTCTATTGGGAAAGGGTCAAGTATTCCCCATTCAATCTTTCAAAATGATTCAAAAATTTTAAAAAGAAAGAGAAAGCAGAATTTGTCAACAAAAATTTGTGATTTTTTTTCATAAATAAATAAAATTATAAAGTAGACAACAGAAATTGATTAATGAATTAAAATTCTATATGTTTAATTTTATAAAAAGTTTTATTCAAAAAAATGAAAACGTTTTTCAATCAGACAAATCTGAAAAGAAAAATCATAGATTATTCTTAATCAAATAGATTTTTAAACAACATCTTAAAAAGATTAGAATAGATAAAGAAATAATTTAAATTTGAATTATTTGAAAAAAAGAATTATAAGTATACAAAACAAAATTTCATATCAATAAATAAAAAATCACATTTCAACACAAAATGTCAAGATGCAAAAGAAATGACACAATAATTAATCTTCAAAAATTATAAACTGATCAAGTATTAAAAATGAAAGAATTGACCAAAATAATATCTGTTTTTGATTTCAATTTCACAGATCATTAACATCAAGAAAGAGAAAAACAAAGAATAATTTCAAAATAAATTTTGCTCTCTTTTCAATAAAAAGCAATTAAATAAAATTTAATTGTAATTATAAAAGTCTAAAATACATAATAGGGGGTTTCAAATATCACCAAACCAGACATTAAAAACACGACGTTTTTTATGGATCAAACCCGACTTTTTAATTTCGAGTTTTTCAAAAAATCTTGACCCAACTGAGGTATTTTTTGAAATGCATTTTTTCATAAAAACATCGTTTTTTGAGCCAAACCAGACAATTCAAAATAAGAGGGTTTTTTTGAAATAATCCTCACCCATTACACCACATCCATCTCTCCTCAACTACCAAATTTACTCAACCACATCACATCATCCACTGAGTTCACTCACAAAACAACTTCCCATTATAACTGCTTAACCCAATGCCTCAACCATCAATTCAGACACAACTCTTTCATTCTTTAAATGCTGCAGCCTTGGCAATCATGGCTTCATCTGATACCGAATCGGACCTGGAACTTGACATAGATTTTATGCAGCAGTTACTCCAAAAGCGATATCTAGTTAGCAGGAAACCTTCAACTCACCATCTTCCAAGATATGAACTACAAATAATTGAACAGCTTCCCCCTTCAAGTATTCTCCAATTCTTCCCAACTAGTGTCTTATTGGATCATTGGCAAACTTGGACTTCATGATGAATGCAAGCAATTGTCAGATAAATTAATTTTGGATACATCTCTTTTTAATGATCCTTCACTAGTGTCAGATAGGCTTCAAGACTGCTCTGATCATGAAAGAGCTCAAGGATGTATTCCCAAAACAATTTCAAGTCAACCAAGCGTTTTAGTCACAACTTCTCAAACTTTTGGTCTTCATATAGGACCCAACAATCTTCCTCAAAGACTAACACACGCATGCGGGTTCAAAATTCATAATCTGAATGTCAAATCTCAAGCAATGTTTTGCTTTACATCCTCATTTGAAACAAAAGAAACCAACCAATGACACTAGAGCAACAACTTATTTCACCCAGGCCCATCTTCATTTGAATCACTGTCAAACGTCTAAAATAAACGATATAGTCTTAGACACCGGTGCCTCGCACCACATGTTCAATAATCTTAAAATCTTTTTGACCATGAAACCAATTTCATATGGGATATCGACTGGTGATTCTAACCCTCATAACCTCATGGAGCTTGGTCAAGGAAAAGTGTCAGTAAACATTTGTGATGGTGTTCAAATACTAGAAGAAGCTCTTTATCTACCAAAATTGAACAGAAACATAATATCATTCCTTAGATTGCTTAAAAATGAAATCACTATCCAGCACATTGATGATATCTCTGTAAAAGTTCTTTCAAACTCTCAACAAGTGTTTACTGCCAATTTGGATAATCATCTTCTATCCTTGAACAGTGAAATTCTCACACCTCAAACTTATGTCATTTTGGCAGAATTAACTGTCAAAATGCACAACAGCTTGGGTCACCCAGATCTTAATTAGATTAAAGAAGATGGTGCCCAATTTAAAAGTCTCTCAATTCATCTGCGACATATTCTGTGCTGCAAAGATGAAAACGCTTCCATTCAATGGGTCATTCAACCAATCGGATTCCTTACTTGGTGCCTTACATCTTGATATAGTTGGTCCTATCCATCCGGCAACCAAATCAGGGTTTAGGTTCTTTTTTACTATATTGGATCAGTATTTGGGTTACAAACATACTGCTTTGCTTAAATAGAAGTGTGAAGCTACAGATCAAATCAAGAATTTCATTGTCACTTTGGAAAATCAGCTACAAAAAACAGTTAAGCGCATTCATTCCGACGGTGGCGGAGAATTTGTAAATGGTGTTTTGGACAATTTTTTAAAAGAAAAAGGGATTGTTCACTTGATTTTGTCGCCTTACACGCCCCAACAAAATGCCTTGGCCAAAAGGGCAAATTGTGTTATCATTGAAAAACTTTGTTCTCTTTTAAATCAGAGTAAGCTACCGCCTTCATTCTGGGGGGAAGCCTTCAACTATGCCACATATATCTCAAACCTTACCCCATCTACTTCCAATTCATCTTTCGTACCTCCTATGGAATTATGGACTAACAAAACTTGTTCCTATACTCACTTGTGACCGTTTGGCGGCAAAGTTTTCTGTCTTATTCCGGCTCAGCTTTGCAAAAATAAACTCGATGATTTTTCCTGGGAGGGAGTCCTTTTGGGTTACAATGTTGGTGGGTGTTCTTATAAGATTCTCCGAGCCTCATCACAAACTCCCTTTTATAGCCGGAATGTAATGTTTAATGAGAAAAATTTTCCTGGTCTTTCAAAAAAATCTTCAAATTTGACTGACCCGCTTATTTTTCCCACTGCTACTCTTACTAATTCTGAAGAAACTATTGCTGTACCATCTACAGAATCATCTGCAATACTTCCAGTTTTATCTCCAATTGCTGAACATGCTCCAACTACGGGGTTAATTGATTATTCAACCTCAACAACTCCAGATTCAACATCCAAAAGTATCCCGGATGATGACTTGAATAATTTTGCTGATAATCCACAGCTGCAAAGAATTAAGGTCATCGGGCCACATCACCCAACTGAAATTCAAGGGGTTATTGATTCTCTCAACACACTCCACTTTATTCGTGTTAGATTGTTGGACTAAAAAGGATTTAATTTCAGCAAAAATGAAAAAGAAACAAGGAAATATGAGAATACAAGAAAAATAATAAGAACCTAAAAAGGGTAGCAAAAATAGCTAAGAAGACTAAGGACCAGCTAGATAGATAAGACAAGTGAGGTACAAAAACTAAAAATATTTTAAGTTAGTTGATTGATAAACAAAGAATAAAATAATAAAAAGAAGAAAAAGATAAAAAGAATAAAAGAAATAAAAATACCAAGATTGCTACTAATTAGAGCTATTGTACCTGATTCCTTGTATGAGAGATTGAGCTGATGAGAAAAATAAGATAACAACGGAGAATTGATGATGTGGCAGGAATTTGTGAAAGAGATGTGAAAGATATGTGAAATGGATAATAATAAAAATAAATAAATAAAATAGAAATAAAAATAAAATTAAATTAAAATAAAGAAAAGAAATAAATCTATTAAATAAAAATAATAATTTTCTGTATTTGAATCCAACACGCTCCCTGGCACAAAAACCTATGGTTGAGGGCAGACATTGATTTTTGGAGAAGAAACAGCTTTTGATAAATTTACTCTGCATAAAGGTTTTGTTAAAAGATCTGCTAGATTATTTGCTGACT
>JNCO01007231.1:0-12286 GCA_000785685.1 Uromyces viciae-fabae | reverse complement strand
ATAACAAGAACCCAATGATTAGAGTTGACAAACAAAAGATGAAAAAAAGATTTAGAGGGATCTGGAGCACAATTAGAAGGTACATAAGTATTACAACCACTTAAAGCAAAGAAACCAATTGCTGTCTGATATGTTTCAGCTAATATCTGACCCATATCAAGCTTAGACAGCCAATGGCGCTTTTCAATGAGATCACCACCTGGTTGAAGATTGTTTTTAATTCGTTCAAAGTCTTTTGCTGAACCCAGTATTTTAAGGAAACTGGAGTGTTCTTTTGCAAGACATTCCACCATACTGTCTCTTATCTGATCAAAAAGATCTTGATCACCAAACATTGCCTGAGCAATGCACCAAAATCCACAGTTTCCATCTCCTTCTGGGTCAAAAATTGACTCCATCAATTCCTTAAGAGGTCAAGGGATTTGGCTAATATAAACCTGTAAAAAGAAAAAAATCAACAAACAATATTAATTCCACCACAACACGAAAAAAAAACTCACTTGTAACAAATTTTTAATTGGAGGTGCCTCCACCAAGGGTAACTCATCCTGTTCTTCAGAGGATGAAGAACTTGCGCCAGTTTTGTTTCCTGAGTATTCCTGCTTGGATGATTCTGAATCTTCTGAACTGGAACTTTCAACTTGTCAATCCAACAATAAATATCAATAAGTATCAGTATTAATCAAAATCAATCAATCAAAATAAAATAGCAATCAGCTCACTTTAAGTCTTTTATTTTTCATTTTCCCCTTTCATTTTCTTTTTTGCTTGAGATCCTGTTTGATCTCTTTTTCAACTCTTTCGAATTTACTCAGTTCCCGTTGGGAGCTGGGGGGTTGTACTCTAATTTTTGTTGCTACTGAAGGCTCCAAACAAGGGGTGTTTGGACTCTTCAATATATCTTGCACAAACTGTCCAATAAGTTGTACCTGAACGTCTTGAGGAAAGGTGGCCAGAGTCGTTTCCAGCTGCAAAAGAGCCTGTGTTAGAGTCAAAGTGCCACACAGGGTTTTAACAAAAAAAAAAGGAAAGTGCCAAAAAATCAATCAAAGTGAACATTGATCCCCCAAAGTCACACAAAAAGAACAAAGCAAAAAATAACAAGTTTAAAAATAAGTTATAACAAAGAACAATCCAACAAAAAACAAGTTTAAAAAAACAAGTTATAAAAATGTGAACAATCAAACAACAAACAAGTTTGAAAAAACAATAAGAACAATCTAACAACAAACAAGTTTCAAAAAAACAAGTTATAAAAATCTGAACAATCCAACAACAAACAAGTTTGAAAAAACAATAAGAACAATCCAACAACAAAAAAGTTTAGAAAAAACAATTTATAACAATCTGAACAATCCAACTACAAACAAGTTTTAAAAAACAAGTTATAAAAATCTGAACAATCCACAAAAAAAAAAGTTTAAAAAAAGCCAGTTATAAAAATCTGAACAATCCACAAACAAACAAGTTTTAAAAAAACAAGTTATAAAAATCTGAACAATCCAACAACAAACAAGTTATAAAAATCAGAACAATCCAACAACAAACGAGTTTAAAAAATAACAATCCAACAAGAAAAAAAAAAGCAAACAGAACCAATATCAATGAAAACCAGACTTACGTCGAGTTCTGGGTCATACTCCCACCTCCAATGAGGATGGAAATCTTCAGCGACTAAATTTCCTTGTCCAGCTAGAATTCCATCAATCTGATGAGAGAATGGCACTCCCAAACCCCCCCACGTTTGACCTGTACAACCCAGCCTGTCATGTGCTCTTTGAAACCTTTCAAATTTCTCCTTGCATTGGCGCAAACCTGCTATAGACACTTTAAAGGATAATAACTTCATTTTCTGGGGCAAATCATTTAAACACTTCATTTCGTCATCATCTATAAATGCTTGAACCAAATGAATTTGCTCTCCAATTAGTTTATTCATTCCGAGCCACATTTCAACAATATTGCCATTGGACTTTTGATCAAGAAAATTCTTCAACAGGTTTTGAGCACCCTCAACTCATTGGTTCAATTGGTTACCAAAATGAGCTACCCTGCCACACCACGCTTGCATGAACTTTTCTTTTACAGGAAAGATTTTCCGCTCTAAGT
Organism: Uromyces viciae-fabae; assembly: GCA_000785685.1. Classification (NCBI taxonomy): domain Eukaryota; kingdom Fungi; phylum Basidiomycota; class Pucciniomycetes; order Pucciniales; family Pucciniaceae; genus Uromyces; species Uromyces viciae-fabae. The sequence continues at coordinate 10,177 of JNCO01007231.1, read as the reverse complement.
ATTCCATCACCCCTTCCCTATCTTCCAAGACTACGCTTAAAGCCTTCAAAAAAATATTGTATTCTTCTACTGTAGGAGCCCACAACACTTTCTTCCACGCATCTAAGAAATGGGACCGCTCTTCTTCTGAAGAAGAAGAAAATAATTTCCTACATTACGCCACAATATTCTGTTCAATGTGCCATATGCACAAGTGATGGGTTGAATTTGGGAAGACCTTCTTGATTGCCTTTGCAAGCGCACTTTCTCGGTTGGTAAAAAAAACATTGGGGAAGCTCTCTTCATTCCACACAAGTCTAGATAGACAAGACATTTCCCACTCATAATAGCTATCAACTTCCCTTGAGAGCAGCGCAATTCCAACCATGAAAGTTTTAGATGACGAAGTAATGCCCACAATTTGGAAGGGAGGCAAGGAATATCAATTGGTCTTGTAAGTGGAATCCAGTACTGCAACATGATGGAAGCGGCGAGCCATTTTAACCGATTTGGGGTGTGCCATGAACAGGGAATCCATTGTGTTATCATCTTCATATTTTGATTCATAAATCCAGCCGGATTCTGTTAAAAGTCTGAACAGAACCTCGATAAAACTAGATCCAGACCACTCTTCTTTTTTGATGGATGATTTCCCATTCCAAATATTCCTTGTCTTCAAGCACTCCTTCCCCGTTAAACTAGCTAAGTTGCTTTTCAGCTGCCTCCCAGAAAAATGTTCCCCAATACTTGACTTCAAATAACTCTTCTCAACTTCACTCAGCCAACAATGGAAAGGATGGGACGAAGGTCGGTTGAAGGTGGGTGGTTGTGGAGCTGTGTTCCCTTTTCAACATTGTATTTGACTTCCCAAAATAAATTACTGACCTTTTTGCTACAATCTAATCAAAAGGGACACCCACACTTCCTAGTCAATGTGACTCTCTTTTGGGCTACTTCTTGGATGTTGTTCTCACCCCACCAATCACAGGCTAAAGTCATATGATAGTTATTCGATTTAGCCTTAACAATGCCATATCCATGCAAATAGGCCCATTTTTGGCAAAAGGAGAAAGCGAAAACTTCTTCCTTAAATCTATATATTGGTGTGGGAGCAAGGGGCTCTACAACAAAAAATGAAAACAATCCAACATTAGACTCATTGCTCATTGGCAAAAAAAAGATCAAAAAAATATGCATCTCCAACTGTATAATCAACAGTGTTGATGTCTTCCAGAATTGGAACCAGATTACCTGTTTCTTCTTCCGTCAACTATCAAAAATTGATTAATCAAAAATGGGTCCCATAAAAAGAATTGATTCTGTATTAATAACTTAAAATGTGGTCTTTAGAAGACCCTTGTATGCTTTCACCAGAATTCTGTTCCATATCTTTAAGTAAGAGTCTTTGAACGTTTTTTTCTTACAAAAAAAACCAACAAATAAATTGAATCAGCCCTTCAAAATCTCAGCCCAAACTTCATCATAAACCTTTACTCAGCAGTGGTAAGTTTTGGAAATGTGAGAGTGGGTACGCAATGTGTGGTTCGACAATTGTTTCCCCACAAATTAGGGAAGGGGTAGCAATTGAGGCAGTGTGGATCAATTTTTGATCCACCCACTGAAATTTTTTTGCCTATCTTTTTTGGCACGGCCCCATTTTGGGGCTTACACCCCCCACACAATATCTTTTGGGGGTAAAGCTATTGTATACAATAGTTTCTGAGCCTAAAATTATCGTATACAATAATTGAACTATTGTATATGATACCGGGGTACCCAAAACGATTGTATACAATAGCCGTGGACCCTGGATTATCGTATACAATAATTTCCTTCCCCCGGGGAAGGTTTGGGACCGTATACAACAAAAAAGGTGCCCCCGTTGTTGTATACGGTCATTTATAGGGGCCAACAGTATCATATACAATACTTATACAATAAGGTATCGCGGTTTTAGCGCCCCCCTTTTGTTATTTTTGTTTGGTAGTTTTATTTTTATTTTTAAAGAAATATTAGGTGGTGTCAAATATCACCAAACCCAACATTACAAACGCAACCTTTTTTTTGGATGAAACACAACTTTTTAATTTCGAGTTTTTCAAAAAATCTTGACCCAACTGAGGTATTTTTTGAAATACATTTTTTCATAAAAACATTGTTTTTTAAGCCAAACCAGACATTTCAAAATAAGTGGGTTTTTTTGAAATAATCCTCACCCATCACACCACATCTGTCTCTCCTCAACTAACAAATTACTCAACAACATCACCAAGTTGACACAACTCAATTCACCAATTGATATCAACTCAACTCCTCAACAAAATCAATCCTCCTCAACACCATAATTTTTTTTTAAATCATATTTTCTTAACAAGACAAACAAAACTAATTTTTTTTTTCTGCAGATCAACTCACTTGTCTCATTGGTCTAAATCAAACTCACTTGTCTCATCAGTCTAAATCAAACTCACTTGTCTGGTTGTTCTAAATTAATTGTATTCAAACCTCAGGTATGCTCATCATCTTTTTTGTTCTCACTCGATGTTTTTTTTTTCATTGTTTCTTTAATTTTTTTTCCCCATCCCTGCTGCCCTGTTTTCTTTTTTCTACCATCCAGGGTAGCAGGTATCATTACCTCCCTGCTACCCATTGGCCCTCAATGGGGCTGATTGACCCTAAAAAGGTCAATCAGCACCTGTAGAGCCAGCCAAGCAATCGGCTGGCTCTACAAGGGTTGATCAGCTCTTTTAGTGCCAACCAAGCGTTTGGTTGGCTCTACAAGGGGTGATTGGTCCCTTCTTGGGCCAACCAATTGCTCGGTTGGCTCTCGAAGGGCCAATTGGTCCGTTGTAGAGCCATTACAAATTTTATTACAAGCTAAAAATTTAACTCATCAGAAAAAATCTGGTTGGATCAACTTTTGCACCAGCCAGATTGAATTGTCACTTCTGCCATAGGTTAGGGAAAAAAAAATTTGTGTTTTTTTTTTTTAATATTATTTTTTATAGTATTTTTTTTTTTGTTTTTTTTTTAAATACTATTTTTTATAATTTTTTTTATTTAGGAATGTTTTTATTTTCTTGTTGTTTTGTTTTGCAATGTAATATAAATCATTTTTATTTACTTTTCCTTCTTTTAGATTCACACCAGCAATTAATTGGCTCTGATTATGATTATATGCTTTGATTGTAAGTTTTTCTTATTTTGATTTTTCTTTCTATTGTTGCAAACAAATCTTACTGGGGGAAATTCCCATGGAACACATATTACCTGCATGCATTTGGTACTTGGGGAAATTACCACACAGCGCATATTACCTGCACGCATTTGGTACTGGGGGAAATCACCACACAACACATATTACCTGCACACATTTGGTACTGGGGGAATCAAATTGCATTACTAATTTTAATGGCCAATTTTTTTAATTCTTTTTTTATTTTTAGGCCCCAATTATAAATGATTTTTTGGATTTTTTTTGAAATTTTTTCCAAATCTTTTTAGAAATGTTTTTTTTTCCAAAAAAAACGGCATTTATGAACATCCGGCAGATAGTGGCAAATCTTCTTGCCGGAAAGGTTCATTTGCTGAAAAAAAAAACACAATCGGGTTCACCCCAACAGATTGATTGATGCCGGAATGTACATCGGGTGAAAAAAAACAACGCTATCGGCTTCACCCCAACGGAATGATGGGTCTTTTCTTTTTTTTTCCCAGAATGGCCAAAATGGTTTATCAGTTCTGATAAACCCATGATCTTTGACTATACATAGGGCAAAATAGAGCTGCATGAACCATGCACATCCAAAACTTTGAAAATATTCAAAAATCCTTTTCAAAATAAGAAAAACCAAAAAAAAAATCTCAAACCAACCTTTTTTGTTTTTTTGAGATTTTTGAAATTTTTTTGAAATCAAATTTTTTCAAAAATAAAATAAAAAAAATTTCAAAACCATTTTCAAAAAAATCTCAAAAAAATCTCAAAAACCGTTTATAATTGGGGCCTTAATTTCAAAAGAAAATACTTTAAAGATGCCAAGTATTTCAGCTGCGTAAATTTTTGTTGTGAATCTAAAAGAAGGAAAATTCAATAAAAATGAGTTATCTTAAGGGGGTTGTTTTTCGCACCGCCCAAAACCTGTTGTGCACCGCCTTTTGACGTCAGGAGGCGGTCCAGCCTTTTTTATTTTTTAAATATTTTTTAAAAATACTTCTAGGTGTCTTAGAGTAACCAAACTTTTTTCCCAGCATCCTGAGTACTCCTCCTTCATCTTCTGAGCTTTTTAGCTCCAACAAAGAAATTGAAGGACTCCATATTTAGGGAGTACACAAAATCAAAAAAAAAATCAAAAAAAAATGGTTAATGCGGGAAATATGGCCTGAAAATTTTATCACATGTATTTCAACCCTATTGGAATATGGGAAAAAAATATTTTTCACGGGAAGCAAAAAAAATTACGTTTTACGTTTACTTTTGCAAAATTTTGGTACTTGCGCCAGTTTTTCCAAAAGTAAGCGTAAAACGTACTTTTTTTTACTTCCCGTTGAAAATATTTCTATCTCATATTCCAATAAGGTTTAAATACATGTGATAAAATTTTCAGGCCATATTTCCCGCATTAACCATTTTTTTTTGATTTTTTTTTTGATTTTGTGTACTCCCTAAATATGGAGTCCTTCAATTTCTTTGTTGGAGCTAAAAAGCTCAGAAGATAAAGGAGAGGTACTCAGGATGCTGGGAAAAAGTTTGGTTACTCTAGGACACTTAGAAGTATTTTTAAAAGATATTTAAAAAATTTAAAAAGTGCTTGACGGCCTCCTGACGTCAAAAGGGGGTGCGCGACCAGTTTTGGGTGGTGCGAAAAACGACCCCCTATATTAAATTGCATACCAAAAAAACAAAACAACCAAAAAAAAAAAAAAAAAATACTATAAAAAATTGTATTAAAAAAAAAAACACAAAAAAAATAAAAAATAAAAATACTATAAAATATAGTATTAAAAAAAAGAAAAACACAAAATTTTTTTTCTCTCACCTATGGCAGAAGTGAAAATTCAATCTGGCTGGTGCAAAAATTGATCCAAACAGATTTTTTCTGATGAGATAAATTGAAGTGATATTGGATAATTATGAGACATTGAAGGAAATTGTTCCAACATTTGTTTGGCATTGAGATTGATTTGTCATTTTGTTTTGGTTTGGTTGAGAAGGAAGATAAATTTACTTGTTGATATATTTCAAATTGAAGCAACAATTGAGTTTGAAGAAATGGGTTTGTAGGAAGGTGACAAAATTTTTTATAGGCTAATTTGAATTTATGATTGCAGATTTTTATGTTGACTTTTGGATTTTAGATATTTTGAAATATATATTTTTTTTGATATATTTGACACCCCCTGTACCAAATAAGTGGGTTATTTCAAAAAAAATGTCTTGTTTGAAATGGAGTTTGAAATGGAGTTTTTTGCTGAAATCCCGACATAAAAAAAGGTTGTGTTTGGTGATATTTGACACCCCCTATTATACTTATTTTGACAGTCTCATCATTCACAGTTGATTTTTGTTTGAAATGAAGATGTGATTTCATCATATATTAATGGAGTGGGTGCAGTTTGATGTTTCCACACAACTTCCATCATCCAAAATTGATTAATATCTTCTTCAAATACTTTTGTGAAAACAGTGCTGGTCATATCAGGTGAATATAAACAAGCTCAAATTTATTTCATTTTTTTCACTTCAGCCCTCAAATTTTGTTTTTCTAATGCTAAATAAATTAAAAATTAAAATTAAAATAAAATTGATTTTCTGTTTTTAGGAAAATGACATGTTTAAGTTAAGATCACGAACCACTCTCTCCACATTGGACTGCTTCATCTGAATTAGCTCCTTTGCTTTTGTCTCCTGGACCAAAAACTGTCTAAAAAATATAGCAACATAATATATAGACTTTTAAACATTTCATTCAAGGTTATAGAAAATCAATGTCAAGAGACTCACAGGAAAACATAAATTTTTCCCCAAACAATGTAATCAATTGAAGTAGATTGAGTTGAGCAAATGCCAAAAACCGGGGAAGCTTTAGGTAATGGTTTTGGATTACAATCATGGCACTCTATTTCAGTGTTAAAGAAGAGAAAAGATTATTAGGATTAATATAATTTTATACAAAAGGATTCAAGAAAAAAGTCTCACAGCTCTTATCGGTTGAACTTATTTAATGTAGATCCTGTTGTTCCACTTTAAATAAGTGGGACTTGAGTCATAAAACACATTTGGCTAGCTTCCCTCCTGGAAGTAAGATTATATAATGCATTCATGAATAGATCAAATGATTTAAAATAGGCTTTGTCGTAATAAGCAAGTGTAATGTGTTGAAATTTTAGAAGAATTAATTTAAAAAAAATAATAACAATATTTTTATATTTTTTAATTTTATTTAAAAAAAAGAAATATGAGGATTTTAAAGAAAAAGGGCAAGTGAGGATCACTTGGAAAGACTCAAGGTGGCTCGGAGAAAAAGTAGGAGAGTCAATGAAGAGTTTTTATTTCATCAAAAAACTCAGACTATTTATAGAAAAGGAAAAAAGTGGTTGTGAAACCTAACAACTAGAGAGCCCCCCACTCAAGATCCAGAGGGGGCCTAAAAAGCAATAAAATAAAATAATAAAAATAAAGAAGAATTAAGAGAATTTCTAGACAAGTTTAAGATAAAGCAGACTGACACGCATGCAGATAAGCTAGACAAAGACAGGAAGAGCATCACAATTGCTGGGGGCGTTAATCCTAGCAAATTAATTCGAAACAGAATAAAAATAAAATAAAAGAAAAAGATAATATGTAGAGATAAGAAAAACACACGATGATTTAAAAGTCAGGGCTCATGGCTACAAGCTTATTCTAAAGGTATATGATCAAACTACTTGTAAGACTTTTCTAAGATTTTTTTTAAGCTATTTTAATAAAAAATAAAGTAATATTTTAAAATAATAAGGAAAATTTAAGATGGATTTATTCATAGCATAATTTATATTTTTCTCAAAAAAAAGCGGCATAATAAAATTGAGGAGTTGAATGATGAAATTCCCACATAATGTAATCTTGAAAAGTATGGGAATTAAATAGAAAATATTATTCAAGTAGTTAATTTGTTTTCTCTGTGATACTGTTGTTACATGTCATACTCCATTGTACTTGAATTGTTTTCTATCTTTTATTTCTTTTCCTCACCCTGTTACCTTTCTCATTCATCCTTCAGGTCTTTTCCACTGCTCCTAGCTCCAAAACACCCATACTGACAACTCGTGATTTGGGATTGTCATAAAAGGTTCTTATTTCTATTTCACTACTTGTGTTCATTTATTTTCTATTTCTCCACTTATCATTCTTTTTATTCACTTCTGAATCACCTCCATTGTACTTGAATTGTTTTCTATCTTTTATTTCTTTTCCTGACAACTTGTGATTTGGGATTGTCATAAAAGGTCTTTTCCACTGCTCCTAGCTCCAAAACCCCCATACTGACAGCTCGTGATTTGGGATTGTCATAAAATCTTTCCATTTATTTTCCTTTTCTTACAAAGAGCATGTATAGTCACACTTGCATTAAACACAGAGGCACTTTCATGAGCCACCTAATCAGCATAATCAAGTTGAAGAGGTATATATGTAATATTAAAAAAGGAAGATATATTTTACTTACTAATGCTCTAGGTCTTTTGACATTTTTCCTTTGAAATGAGAATTGGTGGCTTGCATTTGATGTGTCAAAAGTATCCACATCAATCTAAAAGAATATTCTATTCAATCAACGGTGAAACAAATACGATACATGGATTGTATCGGCATATACACAGTATCGTATTTGTAACCCGATACACTCAATTTTGGGACAGGTGGATTGTAATTGATGATTGATCAAATACCAATACTGTGTATTGTACTTACCAATAAAATATTCTCAGAACCTATGGATCGTATTTGCAATCAAATACGATACACATCATGTATCGGTGGTATCGGTGGTATTTTAAGTTTCTCATGTTTCAACTTATTTCAATTCATTTCAGTGCATTCATTGATTCTTTATGTTCATAAAAAATATTTATTTTGTTTATTTTATAGTATTTTTTTTTATATAATTACATGTGATGAAAACAATACAATAATAACTAAAGTAATACTATTTCTAATATACTAAATTAATACTATTGCTAATACTATTTCAAGTTCCCTTTGTTTTTTTTTTTTTTCATTGGTGCCAATTCCTCAGTGATAAAATTTTGAGCCATCTAAAATTCATCATTGGCTTTGATTCCTTGAATCATGCATTGATGAGAACTTACACACCGCTCGATGGTCCTAGCCAATAAACGGCCTCAAGTGTGTCCACATATATCAGCGGCCGCTGAGAAGCAACGCTCCACACTTGCAGATGTGGCAGAGCATTCCAAGTAATCTTTGTCCAACGATGATAAGATTGTAAATTCCTGTTGATGGTCCTGGAAAGATGCATCAATGGCAGTTAACCATATGTATAATTAATCAAAACAATTAGAACATTTTCAACTTACTTTCCACCACTTGAGACACTCGCTTGCTCAAGCTGCAGTGGACTTATATTTACCTCCCATGTAAGTTGTGAGCTCGTCAACCATAGGAGAATCACTTGCACCAGGGAAAAAGTCACTTTCATCTACATCCCGACAATGACCAGGTGTTTGGCATTGGCTTGGAGGCTGTGATTCGGAACCTTCAGTTAAACTGAATTTAGCTTCAAGTTCAACCACCAACTTTTGATCGCTGTAAGTTTGTTGAAGTAGATTTTTGGCCCGGCTATAGGATGAAGGGAACCAAACCTTTAAAATAGATACTCGATAGGAGGGGTTAAGCATGGTGGCTAGAAGGACGGCATCACAGTCCAATGCTTTGTTGAGGTACTTCTCAGTCTTTTGCAGCATTTTGACAATCATTGACTTGAATTCAGGCTCGTTACCAGAAGAAAGCCGTTTTTTGAGGAAATTTTGGATGCATTTGTATTCAGCAAGCATCAGGCCTGCTGAGGAATGGTCACCCTCCATTTTTTTAGTGATAAAATAAAATTCCTACATCATGATTCATAGTAAATTAATTGATCAAACATTGATTGATGTGAACCATAAATGAATGAAACCTTACCCCAAGCAATTCATTCAGCTTCCTCAAAATCTCCAAGTCGCTCCGACTGATCTCATAATCACGGTAATAATTTTTACCGCCTTTGTTTTCTTGCCTATCTTGTTCGTTCTCAATGAGCTTTCCAATCACATTATGAGCCTGGTATGCACGGTCCCTGCTCTCCCACCGGACATTCCAACGAATACCATAGCCGGCAATGAGAGTAGGGCCTCCATATTCAAGTTTTTTTGACCATACATTGAATTCAGATCGTTTGGCCGCAGAAGAAGTGATACGTTGAATCACAAAGTCTACCTAAAATGATGAAAAAAATTTGCTTTAATTTTGATTATGGACCGGAATCCAATTCCAATAAATACTGAACACATACCTTATGAAATAAGGAGACAACACGTGGACTAGAATTGAGAGTAGAACTAGGTGATGCTGGAGAGGAATCCGACTCATCTTCCTTTCCATCCTCATCCGAGATCTCATCAGGAATAAGTGCCTCATCATCAGTATGAACAATGTCGTCCTGCTCCAGTGGAACTCCCTCAGACTCTTCACCAATTGTTTCGAGTTCTGGAAGAAATCCAAGCACTCCATCCTTTTGGAGTGCCAATCCGTCATGTTCCAAGTCAATCGCTTTGAGCCCAGCAGACAGGATGAGGGCGAGTTTATGGCAGAAACATTTGATGTGGTTGTTGCTGAGGCTGACATCGACACCGGTTTTTTTGAGGATTATACGATCAACCTCAGATGTCATTGTGCCGTTGTTTGAACCTGAATCGGTTGTCTGAGCTAAAATGTGGAGAAATTAAAACAAAAATAAAATAAGCAAGCTCGGTTTTATTAGTAAGAGATCAATTAGTGACAAGTGAGAGATCATAGGGGGATTTTACAAAATTCAACGCCGGGGATAAACTGGATTGAGTGAGAACTTCTTTTTCAAATTGAGGATTGAATTCATTATAAAGTTGTACTGGTGAGGGTTTACACATATAAACAAGAAGACTAGTATATTTAGAACTCATGGCT
>JNCO01007212.1:0-12291 GCA_000785685.1 Uromyces viciae-fabae | reverse complement strand
GGTGTTGATTATGCTGAGTGTAATCAATTTTTGTTGTTTTCAGAGTTTTCGAGAGGTTGTGGATTGTTTTTTTTTATGAAAATACAACGGACGCGCTGGGAAGACGTGTCCGATTATTTTGAGCTACTTTGCACCGCGGTAGCTCAAAAATTGGAATCCGTGTGCAGGCGCGGAAAACCGTGTGCCCGCACACAGCCATCGGACGTCGCCGCGCCGGTCAAACCGTGTGTAAACGCGGAATGACCGTGTGCGGAAATCAATACCCTATAAAAAATAAAATAGACAAATTTATGATTTATTTAAATGAGTTTAATTGACTATAAATACCTGAAGATTTTTATTAAGAAAATAAAATAAAGATAAGAGAGATCAAACCAGATTAAATTTGATGAGAGTGAAACATTTTCACTTTGCAGTGTTTCTAAAACATATTTAAGGCTCAGAAGAGCTTTAACATCACCTTGTTCTGTTTCCACAACAGATAGTGTGTTGTTTTCATCATGGGAAAACTGGGCTCACTTGCTGACCATTGACACCAAAAGTACAAAGGGCCCCTTTGTTATTTTGGTGTCACTGGACAGCCAGAGAGCCCAGTTTTCCCATGGTGTTTACAGCGGTCCAAAAATTGGTTTATATTTTTTCTGTAATTTTGTGCCATTGTATGCATGCATATATGTTCATTTAAGGTGATTTCCCAAAAGTGAATCAGGTTGAATAACTGCCTTCAGGAAGTTTCTTGGGCCTCAATATATATTTTTTTAATTTTGGTTCCAAAAGTTGCAAGCATTGATAAAAATTCTGTAGCACCCTCCTTTGATTCTCAGAAGTTTATCAGAGAGCTTGTACTCATCAATCACAATAATCTCACAAAATTACAACCAAAAAAAAAATGGTGCAGGCAGAATTTTGTGAGTGAGGAAAGTCTAGTTTGAAAAACAACCTTCAGGATTCTAGAATCATGATTTTGATGACACAAAATTGAAATTATCATGAAATCAACACTTCCATTTTAAATATTTAACTACACTGGCTTGCTCAAAAATTGACCCAAAATAGCATGGGTGATTAGAACTTTTTTCTGGGTGACCAACAATGGTCCACATTGAGATCACCTTCATGGGAGGGGGTCCATTTTCCAAACATTCCCCTTCCAGTCTCCCAATGTGAGCCTATGTGATTCCCAGAGCCTAAATATACTAGCTGTGATGATGACAGTTGATTAAGGGCAGGAGTAGTTACTTATGAAATAACAGAAGTTGATTGGTACCTGACGCGAGGGTCAGACCAAATGGTGGTATGATGTCATGGTTGGGTAAAATGATGAAATTGGGGCCTCCATCAGTAAATAGAAGGGTATATAAGAGGTTCTTTGAGCCCATTTTATGTTTAATTTTCTCATACAATTCTAAATATCAATATTTAATAAACTATCAGAATTGTCTCATCAACAACTTCTTTGTCTATTATTCTTTGTGATAATCAGCTCATATCTGTGTGCTCTCAGGCAAGTTTCTCATCAAATACTTCTTCATCTACTCTTCTTGGTCATCATCAGCTCACATCTGTGTGCTCTAAGATTTTATCACTTTCATACTAGCTACACAAGGTCCAAATATGAAAGCTGCTTGTAATATGGGAAAGATGTCTTTTATTTGGGGATAGTACTTTTGTGTTTGGCTTTTCTTAAAGATGAAATAAATTTAGAAACAGAGGGGCCAGAAATTTGGGGTTCTTCAATTATCTTTTCATGGAATATTGAAAGTGTTATAAAAATTTTACCACACATATTATAAGGTAACACCAGTGATTTTTCTGATCACTTGGTAATAAGCGACATTGGTTATATCCTTCCCCTGGTTGAGTGTGATCTTGCTTTGATACTTACTTGATCATAACAATCAATGATGATGAACTCAAGGTGAACTCATCTTGAAGTATAGTTGATTAATATATGAACTTCATTTGAAATATGCTGTTCATACTGTTTAATTCTTGCAATGGCAAGAGAATGAGTGGCCTGAATGGTGTGCCAATATTGTACGCACGCACAATAAGGGCACACAGTTCAACTTGAATTCACCATAACTTCAGCTATATTTCAATACATATACAAATACTTTTTGGTGATTGATCAAGTCACTTTCATCATGATTTCAGGTTGATATCAACATGAGTTCAAGATAGTTTCAATAACCACATCATTAGACATGAGGAATAGTTCCAGAAGAGATAAATACAAAGATTAAGGTATGGCACTTACATGGGAGTGACAAGAAACCTCCCCTGGTGTAATAGTATGTGACAGTGGTGGGCAGATACGTTCTCCAAATGGATAACTTTGAATGCAACATAACTTTTACAGTTACATTGTCTTCCAGTTCCAGATACCTGACCACCAGTTATGATATCTCCTGCAGAAAAAGGGCTCCTTTTTTGCTAGTTACATTCCCCAGATAGTCTACAGAAACCAGGTTACGTTACATTTTTGCCCAAGAAAAAGGGCTCCTTTTTTGCTAGTTACATTCCCCAGATAGTCTACAGAAACCAGGTTACGTTACATTTTTGCCCAGTTTTGGATAACTTGGGTGTTGTTACATTACATTTTTTCCCAAATTTGGATAACAAAGGAGTAACCTCATGGAAATTTGGTGGTTTATGAAAGTTTTCATCAATATAGGCATGATTAAATTCCCCAATTTAACTATAACCCTTTCTTTTTTTTGAATACATACCACAAATTCATCCTCCCAAAAAATTTATGTTGCAAAAAAAAAAAAGTTATTTTAAAAAAAAAAAAAAAAAAAAATTCAAACAAAGTCATGTTACATTACTTTACCAGATTTTTTTGTTACGTTACCCAAACAGCCAATTTGGATAACTCAAAAAAAGTTATGTTCTCCAATTAGGCTGCTGTAATTTACTGTAACATATCTGCCCACCACTGTATGTGACATTTCATTTCCTAAAAAATTATTTTTAAATTTCTTTACTCCATCAAATTATCCAAATTTAATCCTAGAATTGTTTTCATCAACAATTCTCCTTTTAATTACATAAGAGTTAATTATCTTTTTTTATTATCACTCAAATTACTAAACAATCCTAAGCAATAAATTTTTACTAAGTAATGAAACTAATATTCTTAGTCTATATTTTATTTTTCTTCCTTTTTTCTCATGTCTTTTCATATTATTCATTGTATATTTAGAAATAATTATATCAATACTTTTTTCTTGAGAACAGTAATGAAAACCATCAGTGAAAAATCTAAATTATTTTATTAGAAGTTTTCAACTATAAAAACTCTGATTCATAGATTTAATACAGTCTATCATCACCACAAGACAGGATTATCATATATTTTGTTATGAAAAATTCATTTTACAATAAAAATAAATCATCATAGCTAACAACAATGAAACCATTCCAATACAATCTAGTATCAGAGTGTTTATTTGTATTGGATTGTTTTTTCTGTTACACAATTCTCACCTATTTCTGGATTGGATTGGGAAGGCAATATGATCCATTAGGAAAGTATAAGTTTTACCACAGCAAAAAAATTCTAAAAGATGTATTGGATCATGGGACCAATACAATCCACTGATATTTATTGCTTTTACTAGGCAAAATAAAATAATTTCAGAGGCAATTTTAGCCAGATCATGTAATTAGCTTGATTTTCAGTGAGTATCATTTTAAATAAAACCTCAATCATTTCTCTGTTAATCTCTCATGAAAAATCAATATCATTGTGTGGCTCAAGATCTCAACTAATAAACACAACTCAATTTAATTGTATTTAGTATTTATCTAAAAATTTATTTATCATTCAAATATCATCCATCAGTGTTGAAAAGATTAAAAAAAATTGATTCATCCCAAAGAGCAATAGTATTATTTTTGAAGTCTCTGTTTTTTACACCAAGTTCTATCCAGTATATTTTCAATTGTAGTGTTTTTGAGTTTACTAGCTGTGATTTCTAATCTCTGGTTGATTTGGAATGAATAACCAAATTGTGTGTGCATTTCAGTTGTCTTGAGGAATAGAGGTGGGGGAGTTGTATAGTGTTCAAACTTAGTTGATTGCCAGAGAACTTCAACTATACCATCAGAATGAGCAAAATCAATCAGAGCTTTATCCTGTGGGTAACACAGACCATATCCAATTTCATTCAATGGAAGAGGAATGGGCTGTCAAGTTTCTTTATTAATATATGCAAGAAGATACCGTAAGTCCAAAGGTGAACATCATGGACATCCTCATGGGATAAAATGTAAAAGTTTTCAAAAGTGATGCTAACATTCCCAGAAAATGTGTGATTGTCCTTGAAGTTGGTGCATTCTTCTTGATTCCAAGATGGTATTCCTAGATTGGTGGCCATCTCATTAGTTTTTGTGTAGGCAGATCTTGAAAGGAAACATATTTGATTGGAAATAAACTCATTGTGTTTGTCAATCTTATTCCATATCAAATCATCCTCTTCCAATGCTTCTTTTGTCAAATTCTTTTTTAGAGCATAAGTACCTATATAATTCAAAGAGATGTTAACCATAGCATGTAAATTACATATATTAAATGATTAAACCATAAAAAAAAGAACAAACCACCAGATTTTTGTGGGTCTGTGCCCTGACAAGAACCAATAGCATGCATTTTATCATGGAGTTGAGTTGTATTGGTTTTGATCGGTAATCAATTTTGGGAAATTTTATATAAATCCATGATAATTTCTGAAAGCTTTGAAAATTCCAGAGTAGGTACATTAGAGAAGATGTGACAATCCAATATGAATTGAGGAACTGATACATTGGTAATTACTATATTTCTTATTTTAAATCCATTTTTCGGCAAAAGGGTTTTGATTTGAAGGGGCGGGGGGGGACTTTTTTTGCATTTTTTTTTGCTTAGATGAAGATACTTGTCCTATTCTAACCTCAGGTTTGATTTTAATTATTACTATATTTCTTATTTTAAATCCATTTTTCGGCAAAAGGGTTTTGATTTGAAGGGGCGGGGGGGGACTTTTTTGCATTTTTTTTTGCTTAGATGAAGATACTTGTCCTATTCTAACCTCAGGTTTGATTTTAATTAGATATGGTGGAATAATGGAATATTTTTTGTACTTTCTAAGTATTCTAGCTAGTTTTTGTTTACCCTTTGACTTATATTTTGTTGGTGGATTATTCCCAGGTTCTTTTGATATAACATTATTTTTAACATCAGACAGGTGATTAATTCCTCTTGGAAATGGAGGGTTCTGACCAGCTGAGTGCCTGTCAAACGCTCAAAATCCCATTGGACAAGATTAGTACCCTTTTTGTGATTCTCAGCTTTAATAAAATTGATTCCTTGTGGAATTGAAGGGTTCTGAACAGCTGAGTGCCCTTCAGACGCCTCCAATTCCATTTGGACATGTTTTTTTGGCTCACCAGCAATTTCATTGTCAAGAGAATATAAATCATCATCAATTTTACCAAATCCAATTCATCAAACACTAATTAAGAACCACCATGACAAAAATAACATTATGAACTCACCTAGTCTATAAGATGAATGGTTTTTTCCAAATGATAGGATGGAAGCCTCAATTCTTTTATGAGCAAGAGTTGAAGCATTTATGTAGAGTAATATTTCTTCTTCATCAGCCTCATTAGATTAGCAATCAGTAAGAAAGACATTTGGAATTAGAAGTCAGTCCAATGAATCATTGTTTGATTTGTGACTCACAGGAAATAGCTTGGGCTCACTAATACATAATTGATTCATTTGGCCATATTGTTGGTTCTTAGGAGTCCTGGAATCGGAGCCAGGAACAATGCCAGTGGTGTTTTTACTGCTTTTTTGAGAGGTGTTTGCAATTATTTGCTTTTCTAGTGTAAATAAATAAACATTTTCAGCTGCATGAAAGGTACAGACTCAAAATTTAGAGCATGAAGGTACTGTTGATTTTTTGACTGAAGAAGATTGAAGAATTGGGAGAAAAATTAACACAAATAGCTGAATGGGCTAAAGCAGCAACTATAAGGTATTTTTAGAAAAAAAGGGGACAAGTATCAGAGACACTTGGACTGATTCAAGAAATAGAAGAAGAATTTTAGGAATCAATGATTTTTATTTCAATATTTATAATACTAAACTTATAGTATTCACAAAATGAATATATTCAATATGATTCTAACAAGACTACTATTTTACTTATACTTAGAAGAACTGGTTTTACTTCCATAAGAAGAACTATGTTTTACTTCAACTAGAAGAAGTTGAATGAGAAACTATCTCATTTACTAACTTTATGTTTTACTATGTAACTTAACATAATAAATAACTTTTTAACATCAATATGTAACTAACATATTACTAGACTGACTAACTAATTTAAATTAAGTATGTATTTAAACATATTACCAGACGAGAATTTTGAGAAAAACTACTTGAAGACTTGAGCATGATCAACTTGAACACGTTACTGTCACAACTTGAGACCAAAATTTCAACAGGTACAGAGTGAGCATGTAGAGCATTGAGGTAGAGATTAAGAATGTAACACATCAGGGTCCCTTGAAATGTAGAGCATCAAATTTAAGCTTACCACCTGGTGAACCAGATGCACCAGCAACAGGGGGAGGCACAGGAATCACCAATGTAATAGTGGTAGGGGGTCTCTTGGCTTGTTCAGAAGATGAAGGATGATTGGTGGGAGCTCTCCAAACGAATTCCAAGTTGGCAGGGTTTCCATCTGGGAAGGTCAACACAAAAAACAATGTTACTTTGGGTCTCTTTTTCCAAGGATGCTGAGGAGAGTTAACACTTTTCTTCTGGCCTGCTTATAATGAGAAGGTGAAGCCAATGGTAATATTGTTCTTGGATTGTGGTTTGATAAAATTTTCATTATTAGTAACCATAGAGAGGACAGGTAACAGCTGAAGGAAGTAGAGGTATTATATTGAGTTTAAAGAAAAAAGTAGCAACAAAGTTTCAAGAAAACTTTAAGATAGAATTTTCCTATGTTATCGTGAAGGAAAAGGAAGTGAGAGGCTCTATGTAAGATTTTTCTCATACTATTCAAGGATAAATATTATTTCAAGCTACTCACTAGGTAGTGTTATCTACATAGCTAATTGTAGCCTAGATGGCTGAATGGGTTGACATTTCCTGGTCAGATGGCAGTAACTGTATGGTTGGTAGATTTTTACATAAAATACTGGACTGGGTACTCGCGAGAGCTTTGGGAGTACTACTCAAGAGTTTTTGGATTGAGGAGCAAGTTTCAAGGGACCTGTTTGCACCATTTTAATTTGAACAATGTGATAAAATGGAAGTTGGTTAGTGTGGAGGATCATTGGTTAAAGCAATTGTAATTTTTAGGGGAATCCTAAAATTCATCACCATCAACCAAGTAGTTAGCTGGAAGAGAGAAAAAAGAGCAGATAAGGCCATCGGACCTTTTAAAAACATTAAAGTTGCATCTACAGAGCTTGGATACAGCTTTGATTTTCAGAAAGGAGTGTCACTTGACATTATTGACTGCGTCTCTTCTTGTATAAAAATGAATCTTTTGAATCATTTTACAAAAAAGAAAATAAAAATTATTAAAAATAATAAAATTAAAATTAAAATTAAAAAATTCAAACAACACATTATTTTAATAACATTATTGAAAATTATTTTTAAAAATCAATTGAAAATTATTTTTAAAAATCAATTAAAAATTACTTTCATCTAAAATCATTTTTCTATCAATTTAAAACAGTTTTATCATAAATTTTTATTGTTCAAATAATATTAGTAAAAATTGTTTCATCAATTTTTATTCTTAATTAAAATTATCCTTAAAAATTAATAAAATTTATAATTATCTTAAAAATTATCTGATATCTATTTTCACCTTTTAGGTAAAGGCAAAATTTTATTTACTTTTCTATTCTTATTTTGTTATATTTAAATTAAAAAAGAGAGAGAATTATTTTAAAACTAATAAGAAATATATACTTTTAGTTGTGCAAATTTTTACAAAAAGCTACTAAAGGCAATGTGAGATGAAATATTGCACAGCATTGACACACTGAATAGGATACCAATATCCATCATAGAGCAAATAAATCAAGGTTAATCCCACTGGATGAGATAACACACCAGTTTATCCATCCAATCCATGCATTCACAACCCTCATGCGTGTTTGTGGATTCAGCTCTCATAAACTGGAAGGCATTGATCAGGGATTTTGTCTGTTTTCCAAACTTGATGGATTATCTTAGGTACAAACTTGTGAGGGCCTCAGATGCTTGACTTTGAGTTCAGAAAGCAGCCACACATCTGAGTGGTAGATTCCAGCATAGAAATTTATGGTTGCTAACAATGAAATCTGTATATGAACAGTTTTCTTGATGTTAGTGAAACACCATCAGGCTCAATGATAATGATATTTTTGACTACTTAGCCCTCTGACATCGTTTATGAAGGTTATTATTCCTCCCATCTGTGTTTAGTGACCCCAATTTTCTTAGGCACAGACCATTGAAAAGTGGAATGAAAAAATGAAAACTCACACCAGCTCCGACAGCATCTGGATTCACTTGAAGTTATTTGGATTGAGGTTTTATGGAGTATTCACTCACAGTTGGCAATGTGTTTCGAATTTGTCTTTTGTTTCATGCTAGCTCATTGGTTTCACTTTTTTTTTTTTGTCACTCATTGGAATACTAAGCTGCCAACAGAGATGGGTCTGGAGGATTTGCATTGATTCAATCCATTTTTGGGTTCAGTAGTGACTCAGGGCCTATATCACATGCTCAAAATATTTTCCCTTATTTAAAAAGGTAGAAACAATGAAATATTATTATTTTTATATTCAAACTTGCAACAAAACAAAATAGAATAAAAAATAACTATAAGATTAAAGTTGCCTCATCTGGGTCAGTTTCAGGAACTCATTTGGTATTTTGCCTTTCCAACTCATGAATTGTCTGATAAATAATTTTTGCTGCAGTTTCAAAGTCTTCATCGGGTTTGGCACCTTGAAAGAGCCATTGGTGTGAGTTATTTCTTGAGCTTGGGGACTGAGAAAGGCTGAGGATTATGAAGAGTGTTTTTGAAAGAGGAGCTGGCGTCAATTTTTTTTAAATAATTTTAAGCTCAAACTCAATGATTTTTATTTCAAGTGAAGGAAAAATCATAAAAAGAAAACTGACATGTCACACAAATGTGAAATGTCTAAAATAAAGAAAAAGAAAAACATCTGCGACTCTAAACAAGAAACAGGACTAAGATAATGATCATCTGAAACACTAAAATGGAGTCAGGAATAAAACTAATTATCATCTGAAACACTAAAATATTGGAGTCAGGACTAAAACTAATTATAATCTGTAACACTAAAATGGAAACAGGACTAACATTAATTATCATCTGTAACACTACAATGTTATTGTGAACAGCTACAATGTATTCATAACAAAGTGATAAAGCCATCTGAATATTAATAAAAAGGTTAATAATAAGGAGGATAGACTAATTTTAATTTTATTTATAAAATGGATAACTAAAACTAAGGACTATTTCAAAAAATAATGAAGGATGAAAGCACAGAAAGATGGAAAAATTAACAACCTCCCAATGGAACAGGCTGCTAACTTCCCTCTATCACCTCATAGGTGTCTTCAGCTTCTTAAAAACACCTTTCAACACTTGAAGAAGTGGCACAACATTCCAAATAGTCCCAAGAAAGCAGTGATAACACTGGGAAATCAGTGCAATGATCCTGTATGAGGTTTAAATCCCATTAATTCTATCAATCAGCATCACTAAGATAAAAAAAAAAAAAACCTTCCATCATTGTAATGCTTCATCAGAATGAGATGGAGCCAGCATAAGTTTTTCTACAAGGTATATGTTTAGTTCATCATTTATGGCAGAGTTGGCTTCCTCTGGGAAGAAATCAATTACATCCACAGCCCAATACCTCTTCTTGTGTAGCTCTTCTGATTCAATGGCTTTGTCTTTATTCTTTTCTGGTTTCTTTGACTTGAATATTGACTGTTGATGGTTGAAATGGTCATAGATGAGTGATTTGGCATGATATTCATGTGAAGGAAGCCACATTTGAAACATTGATGGTCGATAGCATGGGTTCAACATTGTTGCTAGAATGGTTACATCACAGTCCAAGGCTTCTCTAATATACCCATCTGTCTTTTTGATCATCTTTTCCAAAATTTTCTTGGATTCCGGCTCAGTGAAGGTGACTAACTTTTTCTTGAGGTATTCCTTGATGAGTTGATATTCAGCAATAATCATACTTGCGGATGAAATATCTCCCTCCATCTTTTTAGTCAGAAAATAAAACTCTTGTCATTGGAAAGAAATGAGCTGCTTTATAATAAAATATAATTGAATTAAAAACTTCATTCAAATGAAAAATACTTGTAGATCAAAAAAAAAATTACCTCCTTGTTGATCTTGAAAATCTCTTTCATTCTCTAAGAGCTTATGGATCACATTTTGTGCCTGATATGCTTTCTGGTGACTTTGAAAGCAAATGTTCCCCCTGATACAATAACCTGGAATCAGTTGGGGGCCATGATACTCAAGCTTCTGGCACCAGGTTTGGAACTCAGATCTCTTTGTCAATGAAGTGGTTATATTTTGAATAAAAAAGTCAACCTGAGAAAAGAGAGAGAATATGTAAGTCCATTGTAACACAATATTAACAATTACTAAAATAAACTGAGAGTAAGACAGGAAGAAATATCAACACACCTTTCCCAATATTGTATGAATCCTGATACTATCACCATAGTGATCTGGGATTAAATTTTCAGTTGGATCTTCCTTTCTGCTTGAGTCAGATAAGTTGGCTTCATCATTTTTTTCATTGACTTGTTCATTATCAAACATGCCAGGTTCTTCAACAACACTGTCTGCTTCCTCCCTCATGGGTAAAATTTGTGGTGTGAATCCAAGAGTCTCCTTGTTTGATTGAACTAAATCCTTTCATCAATCTTGAGGGCCTTCAAACTAAAATTAACAAGGAGGGCTAGCTTGGGACAGAAGCAGAAAACATGGTTGAATTTGAGACCGGGGTGGATATATTTTTTTCTTTGAATCAAGCAATCAAGTTCAACAGCAAGTGTTTTGTGGTTAAACCTGAATCAGTAGTTTGAGAAAGGATGTATGATTATGAAGAAGAATTTGAAATTAGCTACAAAATCAATCATTATCCAGAAAAGTTGGAAACTTATCTTCTTGTAAATACTTGTCTTAGTTATGATATTAGCAAGGGGGATCACCAGTAATCTACCATTGTGATTCCATGAAATATATTTCATCGCCAGATGGGTGATGGTGAACCTCCAATCTCTGGAAACATAGGCTACCAATAAGCCCAAGAAGGCATGTTAGTTTCCTTTTGTATTCCAAACATCATGAATGAGAGTCACCTTTGAATTCAGATTATGTGGATTGAATTTTTTCGGTATCATATCAGCCAATGATCAGGATATAGCAATTAAAAAAAGATATAGCTTTGACTTTCCTGGAATGTTGTGACCACTTTTTCCTGCAAGTAGAGGCAATGGGCCTTGTTGGCGGCCCAAACACAAGAGAATAGCTTGACCCCTTTCTTAATGTGGTTGACTGCTACTAAAAGGACCAAATATTCTGTTTGGTTCCAGGGTAAGGAGTGGTGTGAGCCACATGACCATCAATTGATTAAGGGGTGTGCTAAAACATTGCCCCTGGTTTATTAAAACAACACGCTGACCGTTGGTACAACAGCCAGGGGTGTTGTTTTATTTAATTTTCACTCGGGGGGGGGGGGGATGGTTTGGACACCCCAAAAAAAGAAAAAAAAAAACCCCACAGGGGTGTTGTTTTAGAAAAAAACGGAAAAAAAGGTAAAAAAAAAAAGAAGAAAAGGTAAAAAAAAAAAGAAGAAAATAACAGAGAAAATAACAGACAAGAAAAGAAAACATAAAAGAACAAAAACAAATCAGAAAAAAAGAAAGAAACTAAATGATGAAAAAAAAGAAAAAGAGAGACAAAAGAGAATAAAAGAATAAAAGAGAGAATAAAAGAAAGAAGAGAAAAAAGAAAAAAAGAAAAAAAAAGGGAGAAAAGAAGGAAAAAAAGAAGAATAAAAAAAAGAGGAAAAAAGAGAAAGAACAAAAAAGAAGAACAAAAAGAAGAAGAGTAGGAAGAAAAAAAAAGAAAAAAAAAAGAAAGAAGAAAAAGAAGAAAAAAAGAAGAAAAAAAGAAGAAAAAAAGAAGAAAAAAAGAAGAAAAAAAGAAG